>LOJH01022402.1:8795-19918 GCA_001685095.1 Ellobius talpinus
GTAGGGAGGGCCTTGGACCTTCCCCAAAGTAATGTGCCTTACCCTTTCTGAGGAGTGGATGGGGTGGGGTGGGAGGGAGAACTTGGATTGATTTAAAAAAAATCTAATAAATTAAAAAAGATGGACATTGTGATACCCTGGTCTCTTCCTTTCTCTGCAACATTCCAGCTGTAACATTAAGCTCTTACCACTTGTTATAGGCCTCAGCATCAGTCTTGTGTAGAAAGTATATTCAAAATACACCTTTCCTTATCTGCTGATTATTTAAATTATTCTAAGTTACCCTAACGGAAAGCCTTCTCCCTTGCTCTAATTATCTCTTTTCTCTTTGCCAAATTGGAACTCTGGTTTCTGACTCTAGCTATCAGAAATGTGAGCAGATTTTTAAGTGAGCAACCTATAGTAGTTTGCTATGCCTTCCCACCCAGACTAATGGTGGCTTTGCCCAATCGTGAATTTTACTCAAAATGTATATACTGTTACATCATTATCATGGTGTTTTACATAGTTCATCACACAACTGGAAATCATCTCTGGACTTAATAATTACATTTGTGTCTTCTTTTGCTGTATATTGCCTAATATGGCCTTGACCCCAACATGCAGTTCAGGCTGAACTTGAACTCAAGATCTTTTTCTGCCAGTCTCTCAAATACTGAGATTACAAGCAGGCTTCACCATGCCAAGCCAGACTGTTTTTGTTGTTGTTCATTTATAACAGTAGATGATCGTGTTGTAGCTGATTATCAATACAGCATTCAGAACCTCTTCAGATAAAATTGTACTTGAACTTACCCTGCTAGTTAACTGTAAGCACAGCAGGGAATGGGACAGTTATTTCCTACAGTTCTGCCTACGCCACAAGGAGAAGGTGCAGACAGAGAGTGCACTGTGCTCAGTATGTCCTCCGAGGAACAACAGTGAGTTAGAAGAGTCACCTCCAAGGCTCAGCTGCTAATAGACAGTTCTCTGGAACTTTGGATTTTACAACTTCGGAAACTTATTCCTAAAACTGCAAAGGAGGTTGGCAGTGGGATGGCTAAGGTAGTAATGATTCTTGCCATCAAGTCTGATGGGCTTTTTAATTCAGGACTTGGGAAGAAAGGAGAAAACTGCCTCTTGCTAGTATTTTTTTTATCTTCACACGTGTGCTGCCGGACACAGGTTCATAGGGAACAAATCTTCCTGTTTAGGGAGGTGAATAAGATAATTCTAAGATTCCCTGAGGTACAGTTCTGTGATGAAGTGATTAGAACCATGGTTTCAAGGGCATAGAAGCACAGATACACAGAAATAGGATGACAAGAAAGAACTGAATTTGGAGTTGTGAATTCACATCTGAGATCAGTGTCATGACACATGTACATGTGTGTTTGTATGTAGGAAAGCATGCACTTCCTAGTCTGTTGAATGGCCTCAAAGCAATGAGAACAACCAGGACCCAGGTTTAAACTTTCAGTAACTTCCTTCTGCTTCTGTGGAGAAACTGTTGATCACAGCTCTCAGGATACTTTCTATGCAAGGTTAATTACTGGTTAATTAATTAGGGGTGTTTGAGTGACACACATCCATATACAAATAGAAAAGAGAATTCACAGAGCACAGGAGCCAGCCGGAAGGGTTATCTGCCAAATTTAAAATAATTTGAGTACGAAAGTATGGGATATAAACCACCAGGAAAACAACAACAAAGGCTTGTGAACCTGTGACATTTGAATTGAGGTGGAAACATCGCTGGATGAATGAATAGATGGGGAGAGGAGCTCTGCAGTGCTGACTGGTCCATGTAGAAAGATGCTAGAGTGGGAAAGACACAACCAGATTGGAGTAAGAGACATCAATTATGTTCATCCCTCGAGCAAGATGTTAGCGTGTACTTAACCTCCCAGATATTGCTTGTTAGCTGAGAGATTATACTATACATTGGAGAAATTCAGTGCATTGTAAGCAGGTGAGGAGAATTAGAATCATCTGAGAGGAGTGTTCGCTCCAAATCCCATCCCCATGACAGCCACTAGTGCAATATTCTGACCAAGGATGTGTAACTTGGATCTAGTAAGAAAACCTGGAGTGAGGAACAAACTATAACAAACACTGAGGCTGTAAGACAGTGAAAGCATCCAGAGCAGAGGCGATGCAAGGCAAGGCAAGCAGACAAGACGGCAAAAGCTATATAGTTTTTCTTTTTTGCTACTAATATTCCTGCAAGTTTCCTGAGAGTTTGAAGTTATTTCCATTTGAAAAGTTAAAAAATATTAAAAAGCACAGATGTTGGCTCCTCACCCATTATCACACCACCCAACACCTTTCAATTACTGTGGTATGTTGCTTAAGTCTATGGGTGGGCACTGGATGTGTGAAAATACGCCACATCATTATCATTTATTACCCAGTAAACAAGAAAGGGGTTTGGAGAAACAGGTTATTCCACTATTTCTGGCAATGGGCAAAGACAAGTGAAGAGAACATATAGGACACATAAACCAAACATCAGCCCCAGCTGACAGCTGTCATCACCTCACTCTTCAACCATAAGGAAGATGATTAAATTATACGACTGTTAAGAGAACAACTAAGTCCATGCATTTTCAGCAGCTGACACAGGAAGCAGCAGGACAGTAAGCTTCTTTCCATGTCTCTCCGCAGAAGCCACCTGGACACTGGCTCTCTTCATCGATTCAACCTAGCTGCTTTCGAAGAATTTATGGAAATGACTGCCACTCAGAGTTGGCCCTCTTTATGGATATTTGATTCAATGCAGCAGAAGCCACAGGCTACAGATAAAGACTTAAAGAAACGAGGCTGGCAACTTCTAGGAATGAAAGTAAAAGGGAGAAGACAGTTCTGGCTAGAAAACGCCTGCACAAGCGACATACTTCTCTTTCTTCTTAGTTTCCAACAATAACTGATAGTTTTTGATGAAAACACTAAAGATTATCATTTATGTTTAATAATTCTGTACTTTTTGAAGAAAGACAAATCAAATTAGGAAGATGTTCATAGACTGTAAGAGTTCAATCAGTTATCTATGCCTTCAGCTTGGCTTCCTTTCACATACTGACATATTTATGAGGGTCATTTTATATTATCAATAACAATAATTTTTAAAAATTCATTTTCTAAAAATGGAACAATAACTAAATTGTATTACTGGCAAAATATACTGTCAACAGATTTAGTTTAATAACTTCTTTATAAAAGATGAACAAAACCTGATTTTCCCTTTATTTTTATCAGTTGAATACCCAAATCACTCAAAATGAATATTAGATACATAGTTTCCTTATAATTTCTCTTCTGTGAAACAAATTATACATATTTAAAGGGTGGGTATTAACACTGATGAAATCTCAATGCAACTATTGGAATAGTTTTTATTGACTACTTTGGGGACAATGTGCAAAGCTTATTAGGTCCTAGCATACCAGAAGTAATTTCTTGGAGTCACAATCTACAATGTCACACAGTTCAGACAGCATCATTACAGTATAAAGACATTGTAGACTGCACTTTCTTCTCAGAAGTCTCTAAAGATTAGAAACAGTGAAAAAATATCCAGTTCTTTGTATGTAACAACTAACATAACTATTTTAACTGACTATATTTTGCCCAAAGTCATTAAGGACAAAAAATAGGAATTCTTGTTGCTTTATTATTTGATAAACTGCTAGTAAGCTCCCAATAGAAGATCTTTAACATTAGACCAAGTTGTCTTGGTCTTCTGCTCATATATACACACATATATATGCATCCTTCCTTTTCAAGTAAAGAAATGTTTAACAGATGTAAACTATTTATTGAATATTTGCCACCAAATATTGTTAAATACATTATCTTGCAGCATATCGCTTTCAAGTTAAAATGTCAGAAACAAACACCAATATTTACAGTTCTTGTAAGGAATGTTATATAATGACACATTAAGGCGTAAATTCTTTTGGCTTATAATTCTTAAAAGAATGATAATAGCAAAAGTGATGCAAAATCTTCAGTGTGAGATTATGATTAAGCTATATTTTACAAAAATATGGTGTAAGATGGCAATAATCCCATTCAACATCCTGGATTAGATCCCTTCAGGAGGGACTGATAATTTATACAGTCAAACTTTAAAATTTACAGATAAATGCAGTTTAATACTGCCACTGAGAAGTACATCTCTTAACATATACAGCTTTCAGGCCACAGTTTTGAAGGTCTGAAGTATCAAGTTGGTTTGATGAATTAGCCGGTTGGCACTTATGAACACATTTATTGCCCTGTTTAAAAAGAAAAATAACAAGTATTAATTTCATTACCCAAATTCACTGTTAAAATAAAATAATTATAGTTAATGTCTTATATCAATGGTAGCAATGAAATATAGGAGGAAAAGGCAAATTAGCACTGTGTATTCTAAACTTTCATTCCAGTTTGGAATTTAATGTTTCAGTGTTTCAAATTGTAGTGTCTAGGAATTACTGCCCCCTGGTGGTTCTGACTGGGAGTAAGATATTGAAGAGTTGCTACCCCAACATCCATTTACAGGCTAAGCAAATCACTGGTCAAGGAGGGTTTATTCAGATTGGTCTTCAGTTGTGATTTCAAATGCAAAACAAAATACAAATTTTAAAAATTTTGTTAAAATGGAATTTTATATGCTCAAAGGATTCAGATGAGGTCTCCAGTTAATGTAGTCTGTTGCAGCATGAAAGGAAGCCTCAAGATCTATAATGGCACAATAACATCTGGCATCGATGGGCATGAAAAAGAGAAAAGTTAATCACTTCTAATCTCACCCACTCTATCTAAAGCCTTGCCTGCTTTTAAAAAATGGGGTGGGGGTAGCAGAGAAAAATGTAGAGCTCAATAAAATCAACTTAAAAAATGAAAAAAAAAGAAAAAAGAAAACCAACTGATTGAGTACCTGAGTTGCGACAGATCCGAAAGTGTACTTTAAAACACACTAAGCACTAGGATCTCTGCCCAGAGACCACAGGGCAGAGCTGAGCCATTAGTCTCACCATGTGGCTAGTCCCATTTTGTAGCCTTATGAAGCCCTCTGCACCAGGGCTGAAGATTGGATCTTCATCTTCGACATTTCTCAGCAAGGCAGGTTAGGAATGACCCAGCAGAATCAGTGAGAGTTTGTATCCCCAGTTCAAGATCTTTTAAAAGTGTGCACTCCACTAACAATTTCCATTTGGAGAAAAGAAGTACAAAATTCAAGGAACATATTTAAACAAAACAAAATTGAATTCAAAGCTGCTGAAGAGTGGGGAAATAGTAGTAAGTTTGACTAATCCATACCTAAATAATTTTAGATTACTGAAATGTAAATTTCCACTTTTCAATGTTTATTATACATGATTTATTAATTAAAATTAGAAATTATACCAATATGTAAATTATACCTTTGGTTATTTGAACTTCATTTATTAAACTAAGCCACAAAGGATCATTTCCCCTAGCCAATCTGAATTTGCATATGCAACATTTAACTATCTTTAATTTGTTATATAAATCAAAGTATTTTAATTTGTCTGACTATTAAAATTGACCCTAAAATTTTTATTTCACAGTACTGTTATTCTAAAGTATTACTAAAATAAATATCATAAGAGTATGATTTTATATAGAATCTTTAAAAATGTCAAGGATATTTTAAGTTGCAGTGCCTGTTTAAAATATTTTAGTAATTTTATACATTATTAAAGAGTTTTTCAGCCAGGTGTGGTGGCACACACCTTGAACCCCAGCAGGCAGGCAAATCTTTGGGTTCAAGGCCAGCCTGGAATAGGAAGCCAAGGCTGTTGCATAGAGAAACTCTGTCTCCAAAAGAACAAAATAAAACAGAAGAAAACAAAACAAGTCTTTTTCAATACAATTTGTAGCACATTACCTGAAGTAAATAGCCTACATGAAACCATACTGCAGAAGTGGTGACTCAGAACCGTCTGTTTAAATCCTGAGTACACTCACACTCACACACACACACACACACACACACACCATCCTTGGATCTACAGCGCTCTACGCATTTTGTGGAAAGTTACAACTTTCCTATAGTTCTCTTAAACATTCATTTGCTTTTGTCTTCTTTTCAATCAGAGTATCCTGTTCTTTAGTACACCTCTTATTTAGCAGAAGGGTGTGGCAATCCACTTTACCATCCGTTTAAGATAGTGGATCCCTAGCCTGGCAGCACTCCAAAGCCACCTGCACAGATTTACGTAACATTCTAGACCATGTTCCTATGCAGGACAAGGGTAGAAATCTCTCAAAGTGGAACTGTGGTAATGACATTTTTAAAACTTGAACCATCCCAAGACGATTTTAACATGTAGACAGGATCAAGAATTATTGTATTAACCTCTGTGCACTACTTTCTCAAAGGACTGGCAGCTTTGATAGCATCAGAGGAAATCTTAGAAATTATTGGGCCCCAATTCCAGACCTCCATGAGGTACCACTACATTTTGAGAATAACTACTTAGGGGTATGGCTTTGTATCTCCAAATGGCAAAAACAAAACATCAAAAGATCAAAGAAAAGGTATTAGGAGACAGGTAAAGATGAGCCTCAAAATTCTCAGCCGAGCTTGAGTTGTGACCAGAGGAGCAGGGCCTCACTTTCCCGTCATCTGCCTCTGTTGCCCAGATGACCTCAGTAGCAACATGACACAAGAGCTTCTCTTGCATGGCTTGACCTTTCTCCTCCCTTTTCTTCTTCCTCTTCCTCAAGTGAGCTCTCGGAATTAAATGTGGGTTGTCAGGCCAGGCTGCAAGAGCCCTTACCCATGGAGTCCTCTTACTGGCACAATTTACATGGTTTTAATGTCCTACAAAAACACATGCATTTAATTTTAGTAGAAACGTATAAATGACAGTACTTACTTGCCGTCTTTAAAATATGTCTTCAGAGTATCACTGAAACTTTTGGAGTACTTTACAAATTCTTTCTTTTGGTGTTCAAGTGCCTGTATTTATGAAAAGAAAAATAAACTAAGTCAAAAGAACAGAACAAAAGACTAAGTTAAAGGCCAATGACTATAATAAATATGAACTTTATACTTGGTAAGTCTTTTAAGAGTGTTCACTAAAATAAACACAGAAGGTTTACATCTGAAGATAAACTCAGTGAGACAATTTCCAACAACCAAAGCCTTTAGTATAGAGGTCAGAAAACAACTGCAGACCACCTAACATCTAGAGTGGCAACAACAAGCAACTTACCCTGCGGTTCTGGTATTGATATTTCTTGAAGACATTATTCACTGTGTCAAGTAGTTCCTTTATTGCACTAGCTATATCCCTGTGGAGAAAGGACAAAGAATCTTTAAAGTCAGCTATACCGAAGGCATATACGTGTGTAGCTGTGTAATTATGAACCACATTACACCACCGCTCCTTCCCTTACTGACATAGGCCAAGCTGGCCTGGAACTCAGAGATTGTGTTGCCTCTGCCTCCTGAGTGCTGGGATTGAAGGTGTGCTTTTAAGACAGGATCTCAAATAACCAGGCCTAGCTTTGAAGTTCCCATATAACCATGAACTCTGAATGATCCTCGTGATCCACCTCCAGAGTAACCATTCCTAGTTTATGCAGTGCTGAGCACTGGCTCCTCCTCTTTATGATTGCTAGGCAAGCACTCTAGCAACTGAGTCGTATAGGCCAGACCCTCAAAGGACTCTTCATTTCCATACTTAATTCTCTTAGTTCGTGAAGTACTTCAGTGCATTCTGAAGTAGTAATGACTTAAAAACAAAACAAAACTAAACATTATGGAAAATAGATGTTAGCTCCTATATTTAAGAGTATTACCTATTTGAATAGAATTATTTTGACACAAAATGTCACCTGGATACTTGTTACCACCACTGCTGCTAGTTTAATTTTAGCAGCCTACCCCATGTAAGGGCCTCTCTATTTTCTAACAGCTTCAATATTCTGTCCTGCTGTGATGTAGTAAAATGATATCACATGATCTTCCTATGTTTTTTAGAAAAGCTAGCGGCAACAAATCAGACAATATTAAATCTCTATATATGTAAGGTTCAATAAATTCATACTGGAGCTAACTAAAATAGAATATAACTAAGAAGATAACAGCAATCCCAGAGAAATAGAAATGCAGCATTATTTCTTAGTATATTTTAATACTCTACAAAAAGTAACTATCACACTGTTGTCATGGCTAATGAGCAAGGTGGGAATATAATGGAAATGGTTGGATAGGGCAGGTCAATGAGCAGCTCACAAACAGTCTGCTTAACTTACCTGGAAAGGCATGCAAGGCAGGAGGAGAAGAAAGGGCTTTGGTAGAGTTTACCCTAGATGTGCTTTAAGAACTGGGAATCTGAAAGGTGAGCATGACGAAAGGCTGAATCACAGTCTCTGGTGAGTCCTTCCTCAGCATACCAAACTAAAGAGCTATCACAAATCCAAACATTCAGCACAAAGTTAGGGAAACAGGTGAGGGATCAGAGAGCCTGGTTTTAGTTGCATTACAGGAAGTAGGAAGGAAAGTCTGCATCGTTCCTGTCCTTCAACATCAACAACCCAGTACCCCAGTTCAGAGAGAGGTACCTCTCAGTTAGAGGAGGAAGAGATCCACAGAGATGCAAAAGTCCTAGCAAAGCCACAGCAAGACCTAGGGCTGGGAAAGCCCCAGGAGCTTGTGGACTTTGCTGCTAGAACACCATCAGGTCACAAGGGTAATGGCCTCAACTGCTCCTATATCAGTTCTGCCCTACTCATTGCCCAGGTTCAAGCCCATCATGAGGCAAAGCACCTAAGAGACACTGAAGGACCTGTATGAGAAAAAGAACACAAATGACCTAGGACCAGCTCTGGCAACAGGCAGAAAGAACTCTGTGCATCTGCAAGTCATATTTAGGCTGCCTAAAGAGTACTGCCCTCATTTGGAGACAATACAGATCTCTGGAGCTAAGGCTCAGGTACAACTCAATTTAGTATTATTAACCTTGGTATCAAATGGCTGCCTCCCTCACCCATCTCTGAAACCCAAGTAGCAAAGCTAGGAGGCCAGTGCTCATAAGACTCTAGCGCTGTCCCATCATCAAACTAGTTTGGCTTAAAACACTGATGACTACCACAAATGGTTCTGTATACCTGAGACTGTGTAGACTCATGCATAACAATATGTGGCATCAGTACAGGGGCACATGGATCTTCTGCCAACATCTCAACCCAAAGTACAGGGCGTGACAGACCACATTTGCTAAGACAGGTAGTAAGTACACTGGGCAGTTTCCCAGGGTGCCCTGTCAGCAGAGCTTCCAACAGCTCTAAGTTTCATAGAAACAGACCCTACTCTACCAGACTTCTAATCTAGGAGCATCGTTGATGCCTAGAACTTAACTTTGCTAGTAAGTTTACCAAATAGCAAGAACCTTTGCAAAGATGGGCCCTGGTCCTAACTCTCCTATATTCCGGACTTCTCTGGCCATGGGTTGGAGTATGACAGAGATTAGTGGCATGGTGGCCATAGCTTCAATACAGGACCCTAGGAATGCACCACCCAGTGATTCTTAAGCAAATACAACCAACCATGCAATGTCAAAGGTAGGCCAGGGAGTGTAGAGAAGGCTTTCAGCTGATCTGGAGCACAGTGTGAAACTTGAACAGGGAGAATCGTAGCTCTCTAATTTCTGAACAATAAAACAATATACTTACTGACAAAATTACTACCAATTTTTATTAAAAAAAATTCTAAGGTTACCCAAACAACAGATAAGAACAGAAAATACTGTAGCAAAATAATCAAACAGATTAAGAAATGGAAAAGAAACTTAGACATTTCTCAAAACACCAATGTCCAACATTGAAAAGACACTCAACACTGAGTAACAAAGAAACCCAAATCCATAACAAACAAAACCCAAACACTGCCTCACCCTAGGATAAGTGACAGTAAAAAATCACAATGATAACAAATGTTAGCAAGGCGTACAGAAAAGAAGAGTCACAAATACAGAATGTGGGATTGTGTATTATATGATCATGAACAACAGCATTATGGTTTCTCAGAGAGTTAAAAATCGGCACATGAGCAAAAACATCACTGCTTGGGTACATATCTAAAACAGATCATCAAACAGATGTTTTATACTCCTACATTCACCAAGGAGCTGTTCACAACATAGTAAAAAATAGGAAACAATCCTGGTGTCGCTCAACTGCTGGATGAATGTATAAACACAGTGCATACTACTCACTATGCAAACTATTCATATCCTATGGAATACTATTTATTCAACAACGAAAAACAATGGAAGCTGTAACTTATGATAATATAAATGGAATAAGAAATTATTATTAGATGAAATACAACAGGCACAGAAGGACAATACAATATAATTTCACTTGTTAGTAGAGTCTAAAAAAGAGATCTGATAAATATTGAGAGTAAAAGGCTGGGGGCAACAGAGGAAGGTGTACAGGCAAAGTCTGATCACCAGGTACTAAGTACTGACAGGAGCAAATTATGGTACTGCACAGTAGAGCAACTACAGAAAACAATTACATGCCATTTATTCTAAAACACCTAGGATTTTTAAAGTTTACATAAGTCAAACCTGCAGTGAACAGCATTTGGCACCTCATTGATAGATAAAACCTTTGAATTCCTGCATATCAACTATAATACAATTAAGAAATTATACAACATTGGCTGGGGTGGAGGTAGAAAAAATACTCCCCAGCTGACTGTGCTCATGAGGCACATTTTAAACCCATTGCATTTGGGAATAAGCAGCTAAGATCTGCTACCTTAGTGGTATAGCACATTTTCATTACCTGTATTGATTAACACTATCTATCCCTAAGTCTGATCTACCTGGAGTGCAAAAGCAAACTACTGTTATTAAAAAATGTTCTTAAAAAACATCCTGAAGGGGCCATTGATCCCCCAGCTCAGCCTGTTTGGGCCAAGGGACCCAGCGGTGAGTTCATCCAGGCAGCAGGAGTCCCTTTGTTTCTATAGCCTGCCAGCAGCAACAAGGTCCCTTGGCCAGCAAGGGGCCCTGATCCTCTACCGGAAGATCCACTGGAGGGGTGAGTGCATTCCTGACCCTTGGAAACAGAGCCCAGACATCCCTCATTTCCTTAAACTTCCTACT
>LOJH01022403.1:0-19918 GCA_001685095.1 Ellobius talpinus
AGATCTCCTGAGTAAATTGGGAGCATGGGGACCATGGGAAAGGGTTGAAAGGGATGGAAGAAGAAGGGAGGGGAGCAGAGAAAAATGTAGAGATCAATAAAAAGCAATAAAATAAAAATAATAGTAATGTACTGACATTCCATTTTGCATATGAACACACCGATGATGCGTTGTACTGGGGAAATCACCAGAGATGGGTCTAGAGTCTCTGTCTTAGTTAATATCTAACCTGCCTTTGAGTAATCTTTCTTAGGGTCAAGATATCAATCTTTATCACAGCTTAGTTATAGAACACCATAAAATAATTTAAAAGGGAAAACATAATATAGGAAACAAATGCTATTGAAATCAATCTCATAAGGCAAACAACCCTTCAAATGTAGATGAGAAAGAGAGTCTTCTATCTTGCCTGCTATGTTAATACAGGAAGATGAGTCAGTGCTAGTTTAAATGCAAGGCAGAAATAGTGTATGCAATCGATAGTAGGCATAATAGAGGTTTAATGTATAGGAAGAACTTGAAAGAAAATCTTCTGATTGAGGATGTCTTAGTGACTAATAATGTTGACTCCTCATTCAGATTAATAAATTTCAGCATTGACTTTACAGTGAAGACAGTTTTTCATCATATAGCCAAAATATCCTTATTCACTCAGAGTATTTGCTAGTCTTTCAAATGCATTAATAGGACCAGGGAAATAGGCTCAGTTCAACATTGGTTACAATCTATACATAATCTATAGGCAGGTAAAGATTACCTAATTAAATAAAAGATGCCATGTTTCCAGAAGACCCTTGTATTTTTCCAGGACACATTAGTCATAGTCCTCAGAATAACAAAGCCGTTTTTGGTCTGTAACCTCAGTCATCAGTGGTATGAGAGGGTGTGCTCTTACAGCCTCTTTCATTCCTCCCTACTATGAAAGCCGATTACACTACTAGTACCTAAATATCTTGTTAACATATTTTATTAAATTTGGAGCCATCTAATTTTTAAGGGCCATATATTGTTTTTATGCTTTTAATTTTATTCATGAAAGGTATGTATGTTTGTACATATGCGTGCATATAACATTCAGTGGCTTCATAGCACATTAAAAAATGAAAACCATGTGTTACAATACCTTTCTGTTGATCATTAGGCATAAACCCGAGCATTTCCTGTGCTATGACTGACTGATTTTCAAATGAATTCCAGGCAGTAGAACCAAATACCAGGCATGAAAGGAATGACTGCCAGTGAGGGAAACAAAAGATTCTGTAAACAAGATCAGTCATGGACAAGAACACCTCCTGGGAAAATGTAAACTTCTGAACCAGTATAAGCCAGATGGAATCTATTGATATAATGGTACCCAGGCTCAGAAATGATGTCTAAATGTCCTGGTCCCAAGACACAGAAGGACTTCTAATAAATTCGGTCTGCCAGCTGTCTGATCAACTCAATCTCATCCCAAGTTGTTATCATATCATACTCCGTGGGTCAAGTTAGAATCCATAATGACCCAGAGTGGAGCTCAGGGTTGCTCAGTCATTGACTACTGATGTTATCAAACACATGCCTTTCTCTGCATCTGATTAAATCAGGTAAATCATACAAGTATCATCCCAAATTTCTACAGGCTAAATATCCTGATAGAGAGAGTGGATTTGAACATTGGTCAATAAAACTTAGTTTTATCACCACAAAGTTGATCTTTGGCATTGACTTTGATAACACTGTACCTCAAAGTTTACAACTACATGGTTTTAGGAAAGTTTGTCAACTTGAGTGGCCATTTAAAGATAGTTTAAGGAGGCAGAACATAACATATGTTCTTAGAGTCAAACCTGATGATATTTTTCTGAAATTTGATTACATGAATCTACATCAAACCTGAATAACTTCACTCATCTCTTTCTAAAAGGAAAGCAATATTTTATATTATTGGAGAAGTAAATTATGGGGTACTCCCTGCGTGACCATGGAGAATACACATTAAGATCTCAAAGAATTGCGTTAATTCATCTACATTACAGAACTTAAGATCAACTGCCCTTTCTGTCTTTAACACTGTTTATCAAACACCATAACCCTAACTTTTGAAGTTCTTAGATTCAATATTAGCTATAATCTTTCTTTTCTTATAAAGTCTAGAACTTTTCAGCTTTTCTTGGATGTATCTAAACTGTCAGCATCATTATTCTTGTGGTCTGGTACCATTATAAAATTTAATAAGGGCTTACTATGTTAAGCTGATAGCCAAGATGCAGGGGCAATTCAGGGATTAATGGACAAGTAATGAATACTGCATAGATATCCTGAACAATAACAAAAAATTGATTTCTATTTTGGCCATGATGGAAGTGATTGGTGTGAGACTTTATAATGCAAGACAGAACAGGAAATAATTTGAAATCTGACTAACTTAATTTTGGAATTTTCCATTTAATGGTTTAAGAACACAGATGATAATTTAGAACATAGAGCAAAACAAAACACATTATAATGTTTAGCATTTTCAGAAGTTCATAGCCAGTTATCAGAGCTCAGGCCATGCTTCCACCCAGCCTTCTTGTCAGATGATGGCACAGTTGAGGTGACCCTATGCTAGTATCCCTTATAGCACCATCACCTGGTTATTTAGACAATTTTATATCTTTACTTTAAATTCTTAGCCTTGACTACTTGGATAAGTTAAATCATTTCTCAAGAAAATTAGAACCTGCCCTGCAAATTTTGTGCAATTTCCTATACTTTTCTCACCTCTTTTTTATAGATGAGTTCCATTAACTAAACGATCAGAATTATAGTGGTATAATTTTAAAGTCCTTTGAAAGGTTCAGAGAGATTAGTGCAGCAAGAGAATGCAATTTTCCCCAAGTTATTCTACTTCTCACATTTGATTCATATATTTAATGAAATAAATCTTCACACAGCCTTAGAACCATAAAGCAATGGACAAAGGCACTTAGCTTTGATTTTTTTCCAAATAACTTTACAAAAAATCTTTATGAAAAAAAGAAATCAAAGGAAAGATGTGTGATTCTGAATGACAAAGACAACTGTGAAATGAAGGACCCAGAATGATTTAGTAGTTACAGTAAACAGCATGTAATTATGTAAGTTAAACTCATACACTGACTTTACATATAAATTAGAAATATTTTACATAAAACTGCATTCAATTCATGAAACAGTTTTTAAATATTTAAGATAACTTGAATCAAAGTAATTCAATTACTTGATAACATTTATTAACTGAGGATAATATATAGATGAAATATTTAATATGAAAAGAAAGTTTCTTTATATAAACTGATTTTTATTTAAAAACAAATCATCTTTCAATTTGTTCCATTCCTATGACTGGTAAAAAGCCCATAAAAAAATTAAGGGCATGTTGAGGAGCAGAATCTTGAAGATCTGCAGAGATGTAGTTAAGAATTTTCTGACTTAACAAGCTCTACCATATTCTTAGTGTTTCAGTTTATGTTACTGAGTTTCTTGAGTTCCCCACTGCTTGTGAAAAGAAAAATACTTATATTTTCATTTCAACTAACAGTCACCCAAGAGGCAGTTTTAAAATAAAGTTTTTAGAATGCCCAAAATGCTAAGAATGCCTAGATTTTGCCATTGCTCTCCAGAATGAGAACTCCTAATTAAATTGCACGATTGCCTATGTTTAGGATGATAGCATGAATTTACTAACAGTGTAAATAAACCACAGTCAACAAAATCACATTAAGGAGATAAAAAAGAATCAAGACAGTAGAACCTTTAATAAAATTAAATTTAATGGCTACCAGAGTACAAAATATTAGAGATAACATTGTATATTACATTTTCTGTTTATCATATTGATATGGTTGGGAATGCATTAATCCTAATATCTTTCAGGTTAATTTTTATTTCTGATACTCCAGACATAATCCTACATATTTACCTTGAGCCAATATTCACAAAAAATAAGCAGCAGTAGGTTATTGTTTGATTTTTGAGAGCATATTTTACAACATAGAAATGGACAAAAAGAATTAATGCTAGTAAAAAATACAGTAGGAAATTATTAGTAAATCTTAGAGAGAACTCAAGTTCTTATACATTATTGGAATTTACTCATGTTTTCAGGAAGATAAATATAGCAGGTAGTTTTGCATTCTGTACTTTATAGATATCAGTAAGCCCAATGAACGCCCTAAAATTCTAAGAAATACTCAGCTCCCATGGTAGACAAACACAAGGATTACAGTTAAGAAAACGATGAATATGGCTTAAAAGCAAACATAACAGCACAAAATTCATTGACCACTGGTGACATAAAGAGCATGTACAACTATCTCATAAAAGAATCTAAATTTTTAAGACAGAAAGTAGAAAAATAAGATAGAAAATGAATTGAAGATTCAACTCTTCTATCTATGTTCTCTTAGCAGTAATATAAAATAAATGGAAATAAATAACCAGACAAAATGCAGACAACCAGTCTGATGATGAATGTCTATATTTAAATTTTACCTCAGTTGTAATCTACAGATGGGTGCATAGCACTCCAGACTAAAGCCAGAGTACTAAGTTAATGCCTAGTCTACCAGAGCTAGCTTGGGGACAGGCTCCATAGCACCAGAGAAACCCTGTCTCCAAAAACCAAAAAATAAAACAAAATAAAAACATGCTGTGACTGAGATGAATACCTGACAATGAAGAACTAGCAAAGTGTGAAAAACATGAAGAAAAAATAAAGAAAGCAGTGTTTTTGTGTGTGTTTACAGTGGTCACAAATGTGCATGAAATAATTTGGGGAATTATTTAAGCTAGAGACAATAATTTCTGAGACAGTGGGTAACCTGAAATGCACTCAATCTACAAAAGCCCAATAACCTGTAGGTACTTAGATATTCTCTCTCTCTCTCCCTCCCTCCCTCCCTCCCTCCCTCTCTCTCTGTCTCTCCATTCTTGCCAAGTGAGAATAACCTACTAGTCCTTCCATTTAACATTGTATCCTGGTTGATAGTTTCAGTTAAATTAATCTGAGATGAAAAATGATTATCATCTCAAAAGAAGACTGAAAAATAATCATACATGTGCATGTACCCACCCCCACACATACACTCAACTTCCCACTTCGGATACCATGATAGCTAACTATGAATAGTCCCAACGATCAATATACAGAAATTTCTATTTATCCTAAATGCCAGTCCCACTTCAAAGTGACTCTCCTGCCTCTCAGCTAGA
This sequence comes from Ellobius talpinus, assembly GCA_001685095.1. Classification (NCBI taxonomy): domain Eukaryota; kingdom Metazoa; phylum Chordata; class Mammalia; order Rodentia; family Cricetidae; genus Ellobius; species Ellobius talpinus. The sequence continues at coordinate 5,218 of LOJH01022403.1, forward strand.
ATAAATGAGTACAAATTAAAGTATTTTATTTTCAAGAAATAATTTTCTTTCACATTACCCCTGAGGAAAGAAAAAATGCATGGAGACAAACTTTGAAGTGCCTTGCTTATAGAGGATGGCACTTGAATAAAGAGTAGAAAGCAGAGCACTATGTTCTTGGATTAATTTACATAATGTCTCACATCTCAAAACACGCAGCTCGGGTGAAGTGTTTTGACGTGCCTTTTGTTGGGAATTACTTGGCTAGGTATTACTGGTCTGACTAACAGGCAGGTGGATTATACAATTTTTTTAGGTCATCAACATCTTTCAATGTTATTTGGAATGATTAGACAATACTTTCTTCTTTTCTTACTTATGGATCAAATACTTTATGAAGTTTAATTAAAATTAAATCAAAATGTTTGTCTTTCAGTTTGTATAAACCTTAAACTTGTTAACCTCTTATTGTGTCTTTTTTAGATATATTTGTGGAAAACTGTGTTAGTTTTCTATTTATATGTAAATTTCAGCTTCTAAATTTGAATTCAAGTCTACTCTGAGAATGTTAAGCCTCACTCCATCACATTCAAATTTATGGTATATGCATCATGAAAGACCTCTCACCAGTGTCAGGTTCCTGTGCCAATATCAAAGGCTTGAAATACTTCAAAGTACTCTGCAAAGTGGGTATCAAATTTCCCACTGAACTGCAGCATGGTTCTCCCTTCAGTCTGCTGGAAAATCATTCATTCACCCACTTATGAACCAAGGTACATTATTTGCCTGCTTCACAGACCCTAAGGATATGTATAATGTCAAAAATGCTGCCCTCTTACTGGGCAGGCCAGAGTGACCAACCTACTAGAGCCTGAGAAGGGAGAGGGGACATGAGTCAGGAGGGAACATCATAAGCAAAGAAAGCAAACTGAAACTGCATCACCAGGGTGTGGTATAACACAGACACTGAGCTGGGTGTTTTTTTTTCTCAGAGGGAGTTTGAAAGCCATCAAGAAGATTTAGGGAGGAAAAGGCTTGATCCATGTGGTTCCTGCTTTAAAAAGATTGCCTCATTAATCACTTCAGAATGGACTGTAAGAATATATGTTTCTAGAACCTTAGGCTGATAAAAATGAAAATGCAAAATGTTTTCTCTTCTGTACATGCTCAGCAATCACACTAAAGTACCAACAAGTTTACTCAATGAGGTGACCAATTCCCATGTGAAAAAAAACCATGTCCACCATTATCCACCATAACAGCAGAAGATATAACTCATATCAAAATGTGGAAGTGAGGGGCAAAATACTTTAATGTATTCCAGACTAATTATTCTACATTGTATACTACAATACATTGAAAATACTACAATAATTATGAGGGGAAGTAAAATAATTAAAATAATTCTTCATTAGAACTGAAGACAATAGCTAAAATAGCTAGAAAGGCATGGTGGTTAAATGATTAATAATGGAGACCATGTCTAAGGTTGACTTCTCGACCAGAAGTTTAACCTAATATTCTACTTATTGATGGATTCATTTCTCTAAGTTTATCAAAGCCAAGAGTAAATGAAGGCTGTTTCCTGGTCAATAGCAAGGCTTCAAGGTTGTAATAGATGTTAAAGAAATTTCTATCGAGTGAATAAGGAAACACCATCGTTTCAGAAAACAAAAGCAGATATATGATTGACTTTTATAAGCATGAAAGATAAAATAAGGATTATAAAGCCCAAAAAATACAAATTGAAATTTATTTATTTTTAATTTTTTCTTCACATAAACAAAAAGTACACTTAGTGCCTCAAATGTTGGGATGTATTAAAATCAAAGCATCCCTGAATATTCTTCATACTCAGTCCTTCTTAGATTCAGAGGACTCTTAGACAGGCGGATCTGTTAGCAATACTTGAGAAACACTGAAGTTCATAAAACACGGAATTATATTTCCTGGCCCTGTAGACAAAGAGGGCTCTTTCCAAAAACACGTGGGATACAAGAAAACAGAAAATGGCATGTGAATATTGAATTTGTTTCTGTTCTCAAAATGGAAAGTACTAATGTAATCTTTGGATACTTATATTAACTCCTTGCTTGCATATAGCCCTTTGAAAAAGGCTTTATCATGTACTACTGAACTTCTTTATCACAATATCCCTTGAGTTATATAGGGAAGTCTTATTGTTCCAATTTTCCAATAACAGAGACCCAACTGCAAGTCCTTCTGTGACCCCACCTAGTCCATCCCCAGCCATGGGTAGGTTGATCCTTGAGACAAGGGCGTCTGATGTCAGGTTCCATTTCAGTGCCCACAGAAAGGCTGAGAGGTTATTCAGTTTCATTATCCTTGCATTGTGAAATTGATATTATTTTTAATACCTCTGTTCTAATCCATGATCATCCTCTGTGGCTTGCAATGTTCACTTGGAGATAGATCCATAGTGGAGATTATGAATAATTAGAAACTGTACTCTCTTTGTAATGTGGTTCAAACCAACATCAGAGGTACACATGGGAAGCTCAAGAAGGGCTTTCCTTGCCTGATTAAAATTGACAACCCATGTGAATACGTTGGTTTTTGGTAAACTGCTAGTCCCTGTTATAACAGCAAACTTATTACATGATAGTTGAGTCTTGGCTTTTATATTGTAAATGTTGGTGTTAATTGGAATGATGGCTTAGGAAGGTAAAGACCTCAGGAAAATCTATGGTACATTTTTCAAATAGGCATCAAATTCACCCATTAAAAGGAACTTGGTTGTTAAAATACAGATCTGACTCAGCATGTCCAAGACTGACTTAAAATTTGGCATAAATGGCAAACCTTTGGGGAATGCTTCTGGCAATTGAATCAACAGGTCACATTTTGAGCATCTAGAATAGAGATAGATTAAACCAAAGATTGTTGAAAATAGTGAGAATCAAAGGATAATTCTGAAAGGAGTCAGAGGTAGTAGCAAATAGAATTGCATTAATCTTCTACTCTCCACATGACTTTAGGTTTCTTGTATTACCTAAAATTACTGGAGAAAAATAACTATCACAACACCTAAAATCTTACCCTCTCAGAGTACTCTGTCTAGTCCAGTGGCTAGTTTGCCTACTTGACCCTTACTCTCAAATATCAAATGGACTATGAGCCTAAATACCAACACAAATAATAGATGTTAGAAAACTGTGCCTATTCCTTTAGGCATACTCAGTAGAATGTAAGAACACTACTTTCTTCCAGTTTGTTTTACACAAGATAAATAGTACGCCTTTTTCTTGCCTTAGCTAGGTTAATCAGAAAAATGAGTTCAATTTCAGCCTTTCCTGAGCTGATTGCTATCATATATACTATGATCCCTTATTAATATCAAGTGATTCACTCAATTCAGGATAACGATTTAGAACTTGCCCTTTTTTGATTAAATGTAGGTTACCTAAGGAGATAAGCTACCTAGGAGAGATTTTTATTATTGTTATCACATTAAAATATTCCTAAGTACAAACCAATAGTATAAGACTATGCTAATATTGGAAAGTCAATGGTTCCTTAGAGACTTTCTGAAAGTACTGAAGTGGACTTCTTATGCTAATATATATTTATAAATTTTAGCAGATTTGCTAATTATATAGACAAGTTACTTTGCAGATCTGGTATTCTTTGTTGACTAAAAAGGCAACTTTGTAAGAGTTAAATATTTCCCAGCCATATGAATGATCACATGTGTTGAATGTAGGCTACATGATTTATTTACTTATAATATTGTATCTTGTATTTACCAAATGTATAAAAATGTTGTCTTTTATATATAGCAGATAGTGTTATTCTTTTATAATGTGAAAATCTGCATTCTAGATTTTACTCATAGGTAACTATGATGGTTTGAAGTAATATGGCCCTCATAGAAAGTGGCTTTGTTAGAGTAGGTGTGGCCTTGTTGGAGGAAGTGCTTCGCTGTGGGGGTGGACTTTGAGGTCTCCTACGTTCAATCTATGCACAGTGTGGTATAGAATTCATGTTATGTTGCCTGAGAATAAAGATGTAGAACTCTCAGCTCCTTTCCAGCACCATGTCTGTTTGCATGCCACGCACCATGACAATAATGGACTAAATCTATGAAACTGTAAGCTAGTCTCAATTAAATATTTTCCTTTATAAGAAAGAGTTGCTATATTCATGCCTCTTCGCAGCAACAGAAAACCTAAGACAGAAACAAGAAACAAAGAAACAAAACACTCCAACCTGTTCCTGAGCATCAAAACATTCGCTGGTGAGCATGATTTCTATTTCTTAATGACTCAACAAACATATTGCCAATCCTTCTTAAAACTGTAAGAATTACTGTAAGCATGTAACTCTAGCCAGAAACTGTACTGCTGGTATGATTTTGATTCAGTGTTAATTTGAAATAATCATTTATTTTATTGATTATATTATTTTAAATAGTTGTTGTTAGATTGGTAGATAGCATCCCTATTTGGGTTATAAACTAACAAAAAGACCCATGCTTAATTAACTACCACTGAGAAATACAGTGGAAATCCAGTAGTTTTGACTGTCATTAACAAAACCCACTTCAACATGCCATGCTCTACAGACATTCTGTCCAGGGTGGGAGAAAAGTTTAACGGGAGGATAGAAATAAGAAGTGAGTATAATCCCAAGAGTGTTCTTTGCATTTAAGTTCTCTATTACCCAGGGCTTAAGTAAACTCAATCATGAAATCATGTCCATCTGAACGAAGTTCAAGACTCAACTGTAATTCAAACTTTACAAATTGATATAAGAATAAAATAAATTGCAGATGAAGGTATCAATGCTTGTTTATTGCTCTCTGAGCCTCCGTTTCTTCATTTGTAAAAATGTATGTGAACTGTATTATCTTTTATGCCTAAGATATCAAATAGGAATTGAAAGAGGAAAGTCTGATATTGTTCAAAGAGCATTGCCGCTTCAATAAAGCAAAATGAATTTTAATTTAACTTAAAACAGAAAACATAGCACCACTGAAAAATGCACAACTCAAACACGGCTAAGAAACAAAGGGCACAGCCTCTGTTCTTAACACTTTCTAATACTTTCTCCAAAATACTCCTCACATACCATCATCCTTATGAAATCAGTAAGACTGGTTTATATTTTCAGACATTTGGTCTTAATGAACCAATTAAAATCCAGTCAAGTCAAAATGATATATGTAACAGATTTTATAAAGCCAAATTAATGAGTTGAATGTTTGATTGTATTTGAAAATGGAAAAAATCTAAGGAAATGATTAATGTAAAACAATAAAGCCATAAGGTTGAGACCAATCCCATTGGATTATTGGTGTTCTTATAAAAAAGAATCATCAGAAAGTTACCCTTCTGCACATCTCTGACTCTTTTTCTCCTCATCTAAATATACATCAAAGAAAGGCCATATAAAGGTAGAACATCAGTAAACAAATTGGCTACATTCAAGAAATATATCCCTGCAATTAAGTTTATTTGCTGACATACTGTCTGTGGACTTGTAGCCTCAGAATTATGGGTAACTAAATGTCTGCTTTGTGAGGCGCTGAATTCTATATGTATTGTTAGAGCATACTAACACACTAGACAACACTAAAGTTAACTGATCCTTTGCTATGTATTTAAAGTTTGATTAATTTTAATGAATAGCATTCAAGAGTTTAAGACTTCCTCTCAGAGACATCTTCCTACAATTTGCCAGAGTCTTCAACTAGAATAAACATACTATACAGACCAATTGATTTAGTGTGAAAGAGATGAAAATAAAATTATCGTGCTATTAAAAATAAGAAGCCATGTCAACAAATTGGCATTTATGTTCTCCTTTTGTATGTCCCATGTGTCAACAGTTTAACAACATATAATTGAAATAAGTGGCTTGAGGCACTATTAGCATAATCAAAGAAAATTTGAATGGCTCTTAAAATACTTTGATATTACTTCAAATGACACTCAGAATATGATACTTCACAAGGAATAGAAACATGTTTTCTTAAGGAGAGATTTTTTCATGATAAACATCCAATTGGAGAATAAAACAACCAAATGTCAGGATGCTAAATAAGTATGGATTATTAAGGTTGAGAAATTTCTTTGTGGTGAACATTCTGAGCAGTGCATTTATTTTAGGAATTGGGGACAGGGAGATCACATTGCCACAAAGCAAAGAACTTAACAATCGCCTGTTTAAAAACTGGTTATATGGTATCTTCAGATTATACAAGTAGAGATAATAAATCATGTTTTACATCAAGGCAGGCTTTTATAACAAAGCATCTAAGACTTAGAAACTTCCAAATAATAGAAATTTATTTCCCACACTTCTGGACATACATAGACCTAACTGCTAAGAGATTCTGTGTCTTCAAACAGCTCATTCCTTTCTTCATAGAGGGTCTCACTGCATCCTCACATGACAGAGGGACAGAGTTATTCCCTCAATATCTTACTCCATCTTTACTCTCATGAGACGTCCACCATGGCTTACTTCTCTTAATATTTTGTGTGTAAATTTCTGCATAGGCATTGAAGAGTGGTATCCCATCATTCAAACCATAGGAAACTCTAAGCAATTCATTTGATAATTGAAAGAACTTTTTAAAATGCATTGTTGAAGGAAGAAGTCCTACCCAAGTACACCAGGTAAGACTCTTCTAAAATTATGGAGTCCACGCCTGATGTGGGAGATCCTTCTGTCTATGTGTTGCTTTTATTGGTTAATGAATAAAGAAGCTGCTTTTGGCCAATGGCTTAGCAAAGTATATGAGAGAGAGAGAGAGACAGAGAGAGAGAGGAATTGAGGAGGAGGCATGGAGCCTCCAGAGGGGAAAGACTTGAGCTGCCAGCTGGAACTTTGCTGGTAGGCCATGAGCCTCATGGTAAAATATAAAATAATGGAAATGGGTTANTGTGTTGCTTTTATTGGTTAATGAATAAAGAAGCTGCTTTTGGCCAATGGCTTAGCAAAGTATATGAGAGAGAGAGAGAGACAGAGAGAGAGAGGAATTGAGGAGGAGGCATGGAGCCTCCAGAGGGGAAAGACTTGAGCTGCCAGCTGGAACTTTGCTGGTAGGCCATGAGCCTCATGGTAAAATATAAAATAATGGAAATGGGTTAACCAAAGATATAAGAGCTAGCTAGCAATGCGCTTAAATGATTGGCTAAGCAGTGATTCAAATAATATAGTTTCTGTGTGATTATTTTGGGTCTGAGCAGCTGGGAATAAACAGTTTCTCCCAACACAGGCCAAGGACAGAACTAAGCTTAACAGAGAGCAAATTGCCATCACACATGGGTACCATATAGGCTTTCATCTCCAACTTTCTAGTTTCCATGTAAGCATTTTGAAAATGTTATGGAAAAAAAGAAAGCTCCCATAGTGAGCAAAGTTCAAGAAAAGTTTTTCGTTTGTTTTTCCAACATGAATGTATTTTATGTGGAGAAACTGTGTTATATGAAAATCCACAGCCTGGAGAGCCAGGTAGTGCTGGTGTTACTTTCTACCCACAAGCATACAAACATTTATGATGTATACATACATGTAAACAAACAAATGAAGGGAAAGGCAGTCGGTGTTACTGTGTACATTTCCCCTCATTTGCACGAAGGGAAGAGGTAAAACAATTATTCTGTGAATTTATCCACAACTTAACAATTTGCACAATCAGTGGTCAATGATGTGTCATCGCAATTACTCAACTCTCTCCCAATTCTATCCACGGCTTCCTTCACTATTTACCAAATACCAGATCCAATTACAATTTTTTAAAATTCTCTTGTTGTGTTTTATGTGGAATTGTTATTGATCACTATTTTTAAGATATTATGGAAAGTCCCCTCATCACATCCCCTTCAGTTCCTGGCCTCCACTTCTTGTGGAGGTTTTTCTCACCACATACAGATTTGCGATGACATTACTTCCTGAGACAGTGATCATCTTTTTCCTTTGACTCAGAGTCAGGGAAGGTTCAGACATGGATTTGTGAAACATGGCCTTTCTGTGACTTCATATTTCTGAGTTGATACTACTTTCTGCCAACATTTGAGCCCACAGACTGGCTGACAGCCCCAACCTAGCCACAAAAACCACTAGCTGGTTGAGGAACTAACAATTTACATCTCGTGGTGCAACGAGGAGCTTGTACTCAGTTGATTTTGTTGGGGGTTGTGGAGCTCCATGTAACATCAGCCATTTACCTACTTCTCCTAAGAAATGAGATGTGCCTTCTACTTAAAAGACCACTATGACAGTGTAGACAATTTGCCTTCTTTTCTGACTTTCCAAAAAATCAGCTCTTGATATTCCCCATCCATTTTACTTTTGTGTACTTAAAGTTTTCAAAACTTTGGGCACTTAAAATATAAAATATCTGGACTTTTACATTTAGCAAGTTCATCAAAGGTAACCGGTGGTTCTAGTTTCACACAGAGTTTTTTGAGAAAAAAGTTCTAATTTTAGCTCTCTTTTGCTTTAAAGACTGTTTCTGCCAACTTGTGCATTTCATTCATTCATTCTCTTGCTGGCTCTTCTGAGTGCGGATGGAGACCAAGCGGAGCTCTCCCAGGGAGCTCAAGCCGCATAATGACAGGGTGTATACTAGACGGTACTTATTAATGGTTATTCTCTGCCTCTATGGCTGAAGGACTACCATTCCTGAACCACTTCCTCTCTGACTGCTAATTCTTCAGCAAAGGGAAATTCCACTATTCTACTTTTTTGTTTTTTCTTTCCTGGCCCGACAGCTATTTTCCTAAATGCAAATGTGAGCCCTTTGCCTCTGACTCCACTGGATAACCCAAAGGGATTTAGTCAAGTGCTTTTGCTTACTAACTGCAGGTGGTAACAGCAATTACAAATTTCCATTTAGAAATGAAGAGGCTGTGCTTGAAAATAGGGTCTTCTTTTTCTACCAGAAACTACCATGGTAAAGAGAACAATAGCATAATTTTTGTGCTGGCAGTAAGTACAGGAGCAATGACATCGATTCTCACTGAAGATGTAAATTCTCAGTTCTTAGCGGATGTCAAACAATAGAACATCTCTATCAACTGCAAATATGATTTACACAATGACACCTTAGCATGACTTGTGGAAAAAATTAAAATTAATATTCAGACCCATTAACTATTTATGGTTCTAACTAGAATTCTAAATTTTAAATTATGGACTGAAAGAGTTCATGCATTGCTCATCACACAAAGGTAATGAAACTTTGGCATATTAATAATACCACTTTATACAATTTTAATATTTTTTCTTAGTTTTGGTAAGTCTCTTTATGTAGACAGTGTTTTAAAATCTAATACTTCATGGATGGTAGAAAAACACCCAGAGGATATTAATTAACTCAGATTCTTTAATAGATCAGTTAAATGCTACTTCCTTCCTCTTTCCTGCAACATTACATAAAAGTTCAGGCCTGTGTGATGTCTCTGTTGCATTTAAGAGTTTAATCTGCCCTGCATCTCTTCTTTCCTTACTCACTTCATTTTTGTTCACTGTTGCTAGACACACCTTGGTAATGCTCAGTGGCCTGACCAGATTCTTCCAGAGGATAACTGCTGAGACTGAATCTGATAATCAAGGCCATAATAATTTGTCTCAGTGCAGCATTCAAACCTTGTAGCTAGAAAGAACTGCTTCCCAATACTTCACACAATTATTGAAGAGTCTTCCCTCAATGCCCCCTTCACATCATTCCCTATACCTAGTGTGTCTCCCTTTTAACTGCTCTACTTCTTAGGCCCCAGTTCAGGATGCATGCTTTGATTATACATTCACAAGAATTTTTCACTCCATGTCTTGGCAATTAACATGCTGACTTACATCAATGTAATCAGATCTTCCCTGACTTTTTGGATGGGTTGAGTCAATTAGTTATGATCTCAGTATAAGACATATTACTCCATAAAATTTGGATAATGTTTGTCAGGACACAAATAAGTGGGAAAGACGTGTGAGAAGCAAAGTTCCAGGACAGCATAGGGTTTCCTAATGAACCTGTGAATGTGGACTCTCCCAGTGTACCCTCTTTACCTAGGTACTCTTTTTTTTCTTTATCCTAAACTTTCTACATTGTGAGACTTGACCTCCAGGCCCTATAAAAGCTGCCTAGAAATATTCACCTGATCTTTTCTGCCTAGGAGACTATAGAACTCTCATTCTGGACCTGCACTTTACTTTTAAACTTCATTATGTCTAGTTATTTTTCTATTTAATTGGGTAGTTGTATGTTTCAAGGCATATGACTATGAAGGTCAGAAGACAACTTGCAGGATTGGGTTCTTTCCTTCCATCTTGGCAAGACTTTATCCAGATGGGAGGAAAAACCAGAGGGTTTTCCTGCTGGAGGATAAGACCCCTTACCTGCTAAACTATTTACTGATCTTTTAATTCACTTATTATGTCATTGAGTGCATAATGACTTGCTGGCCAAAGATGAAATGTTGACTGACCCAGGGTTGTTACAACTTATCCCTAATCACAAGGACCTAGTTCTAGTCATCAGTGACTAGAACCTCATGTATACTTAATTGTGAAGCTTAGATTTAGCTAATGATTTTCATCTCTTGGAAATTCATTCCTCATTAATGATTAGTACATGAAAACATCAGCTCATGATTCCTCACATTCTACCACAGTTTAATGAAAAACAGCTAATAGGTGAGTAGTGGAATGTAAGAAAGAATGATGGATTGTTATAATTCAACATTTTTTCATTTAAATAAAATAATCACAAGTTATTATATTATGCATAAACCACACACTTTAAAATAGAATGTAAAATTAATGGGGAAATATCACTACTCTCTTTGAGAAAGAATAAATCAAAGAAATTTCTTAATTGGCAGAAGGGGAGGGTATTTACTACAGGTGTTCCACAGTTAGCAATAGCTAAGAAGTCTACCAGATTAGGAGAGAGTTAAAGAGTCCTTTACAAACAAAAGGCTTAAATTCACACCGAGAAGCTAAAGTTTCCAAGCATGAGAACCTGACTTCAATTCCCAGAAACTACATAAAAACTCCTGGCATGGTGGTCTGCACTTGCAATGCCATCATGAAGAGATAGCGACACCAGAAGTCACAGGCACAGTAGCCAAAAGAGCCTAACCAGTGACCTGCCAAGGCAGTGAGTCACTCTCTGAGGATGGGTGGCTGGGAAGGGAGCTCAGTGATAAGAGTGCTGGCTGTGTAACATGAAGACTAGTGTTCAGAACCCGTACACAAGCCAGGATGGCACAAGGCACCTCTAACCCCAGCAGAGGAGCTAATAGAGGCAGGAGGATTGCTGGGAACTGATGGAGCCCACTGGCTATCCAATTTAGTAAAAACACAAAACAAAACCAAACAAAAACTGACAAGTTATCCAGGTCAGCAAGAGACCCTGTCTCAAGAGAATGAGAGAGAGTTGACAGAGGGTGAGATCTGACGTCCTCTTCTGGCTCCTACACACAAGTCCATGGATACACACACAGCTTTGCACATACATTCATGCAAACACATGCATATGGCTATGCACACATGTATACACAGACAAGCACACGTATGTATGTGTACACACACACACACACACACACACACACACAAACCAGCACAGATGGCACCTAAGTAATAAAACCTAAGATTCTCTTCTGACCTCTACACACGTGTGGACACATATGCATCTAAGCATAAACACAATCACATATACACTCAAAAACCCAAAATAATGTTGATACTACAGCTAAAAATCACACAAAGGTATCCATTGGTTATTGCTTGCTTTTCTTTATCTCATGTTAACTGACCTGAAAATGTTACTGTCATTTGTCAACATACTCACTGTTACTAAACTTTAAGTCAACCTGGCTTATGATTATTATTTTGATTAGACAGCTGATACATAAAATTTATGAGGACTGTCATGACCAGAAAGTCACTCTCAATACATTAGCTATTCCTTACCTGAGAAACCTAAAGGACACAAGCCAAAGGCTTGAGAAACCTGCAATAAAAAAGATTAATTCCTAGGAGGAAACAGTGGAGCATGTGTAGATAGTTTACCCTGTACTGGAGGAGGTGGTGGGAGGCAGAGGCCATCTACTGTACAACAATGGGAACAAAATATAAGCTATGCTACCAACTCCACTTACTGTTTCTTTGTTTAGATGACAGCTTTAGCCTCTTTCTGCAGCAAACTTGCACCCTGGAGTCTTCTATGTTACCATGCAGAAAACAGGGAAAGTGTAGGTAAATAAACCTGTGAATTACATGCAGTCTATTGTCCTTTGACTTTGTATTTTATCAATTTTTCAAAAAAAGGTATTTCAAGCCAATTGCTATTTTCCTTTATATTTGTATCCTGCTCTATGGCCAGTTTTAACTGTTATAACTGCAATAATTTGCTAGGGGACAATGGTCTTGTACCCTGTAAAGATTTATTACTTGTATTCTAATAAAAATGCTGATTGGCCAGTAGCTAGGCAGGGACTAGAGGCCAGGTGATGAGAACAGGAGAATTGTGGGAAGAGGAAAGATTCAGTCTGTAGTAGTCACCCAGACACAGAGGAAGCAAGATGAGACTGCCTCTCTGATAAAAGGTACCAAGGCACGTGGCTAACACAAACAGGAATTGTGGGTTAATTATGGGTTAATGTAGGATGTAAGAGTTAAGAAGCCTGAGCTAATAGGCCAACCAGTTTATGACTAATGTAGACCTCTGTGTGTTTCTTTGTGACTGAAAGGCTGCGAGACTGGGCAGGACAGAAACCTCTGTCAACAGTAACTTACTGTTTCAAGAAAGCAAATGCTCTTCTGACAAATTACCTGGAGTAAATTTAGAGGGAAAAACATATTACTTACTGTATGAGCTGCCATAGTCACCAATGGTGTAAAGAATCCCCAACAATTTCTCCAGGGTGTGCTGGAAGACTCTAACCTATTCATTTTTTCCCTCCAAAATAGTAGTACAGATATCCCACTAAATTCTCACCCTCTGGCACATGTTCTAAGGAAGCTTTAAAACAAAAGACTTGAGGTTTGGAAAGTACTACTTTTAAACAATGTCAGCAATACACCTTTATCCATCAACTCTCTAATTAATCACTAAAGTTGACTTCCATATCCATTAGGGAGTAAGAGGACAGTGTTGCATAAAATGTCAGGAAGGCTAGTAACACACTTTGAAAATGAACATCTTCAATTCAAACCACAGTTTGGTTTTTGTGGGATTCAAATTCTGATGAGCGGATACCAAAACATAAGTATTTGATTTCTTCTTAAGGGTTGGTTGTGGATGAATGGAAAAATCAGAGGAAACACTGGCACAAATATTGACAAATAAATATATTTTTTCCAATCATGTTCTAATGCTTTTGTTGTCTTACAGAAATACAGGTATGACATACTGCCTCTTAGATTAACAAAACAGAAGAGAACCAAAAGTTTGTCAATGATGACCAGCTATGCGTACATTGAATACTCTGATCTTAATTGAATAAAGCTGTGAGGTCCTTGGGCTATAAAAAATGTCATCGGCAATAAGGCTAATTTGTGTCTGACCAGGACTTTTACAGTAACTGATTACTTACACATGCCAAGGCCTCCAGGGAACTTGTGCCAGCTGTTGCCAATTTGTAGATTGGCAGTCTCATCCTGAGTATGCTCACTTGATTGAGTCTGGATTCTCCTGTCCATTGCATAATGTGAGTATTAAATCAATAGTTTTATAGGACATCATGTCTATCACTGAAAGATGTTGTCTTGTAGTCTTTTCTACATATAATGCCAAAATACAAAATACTGGAAAGAAAATGACTCACACAAAGGACTAGCATCCTACAAATGCTGACAGTAGTTTATTAAGACCTAAATGACACTTGCTCTACCCAGAAAGACACTTAACTGTAAAAACAATGGATCCATGATGTCATCATATTTAATCATTTGTTTAAAGATTCCTTCTATCATGAATTGGCTTTACCTTCCATTAGAACAAGAATGATCACAAAGAAGTTCATTTCTTCTTTAATCTCCAACAATGTAACAAATACCTGCCTAAGATTTCTAGAGTCCTGTCAAAAGTTCTCTTCAACTTGCTAGTTCTTCTATCCATTACAGTTGCAAAAACAAAGCCTAAAATAAAATCTATTTGGCAGCTTATCAAATATACACTATGACTGCATTCCCCCTCCAGTCTTTTCTGGGATAAATATTACAAGTTCTTTAAGTATGTAATAGTTTTCCCCTTTTGCATCATTTTAATTATTATAAACAATTGATTCTAGGGTGGACTGTATCTTCTCAAACACATTGACAAATAATAGCTGCAACTGGAATAGAATCTTGGACTTTTCCAGAAGCTTAACCATGAACATAACATGATACTTATAAGGTAGGCATGATGGCATATGCACAGGGGAGACAGAGGCACAAATCATTGCAATTTCTAGGTGAGTCTAAATTATATAGTGAGTTACAGGCCATCCACTGAACTTAGTGAGATCATATGTTAAATTGAAAGTTTACCATGTTGACTTGCAATGCAATATGATGCATTTTTCCAAATGGTGAATTTTTTTATTGAAGAAAAAATATTTAATTTACACACACACACACAGAGGAATCAAAAGGACATTTCAAAAGGACATTTTTGAATGCTTAAATTTCTCCTTTTAAAAAGGTCTCTCTGACCCACATTGGAGCACTGGACTGAGCTCCCAAGGTCCAAATGAGGAGCAGA
>LOJH01022404.1:0-14508 GCA_001685095.1 Ellobius talpinus
CAGGACCTGAAAAGATAACTTTTCTCCAAGTAAAATTCTATGTCAGATAATAAACCTTGAAATTGAAGCTATTTCACTGAAAGGTTAAAGGTCTAATTGTCTAGACTACACTAATCATCTCATCTCATAGACTGTGCTGTCCAGGGGAATATCTGTGGCTTGACAAAAAGTCAGTGTTGTAGTTTAAAAAATTAGTTAAAAGTGAAGTCTCTTAGGAAATTAGGATTATAATTATTATAATAATAAATATGTCAAAAGTCTAATTTCTTAACATGTTATCTATACTATGGAAAGTGTCTCCAAATTATAGACAAAACTCAGCATTGAACAATATTTGGAGAGTGGAAATAATTAATTTGGTTTGGTGTGTATGTATTCAAGAAATGCCATAGAAAACTAAGTGCAAAATGAGATAGAGCCTTTTTTTCATGGGCAACTTGATTTTATGAATCATAAAGCACTATGAAAATATAGTGTTATTTTTTTAATTTTGATAGTGCATTTACAGAGAACAAATTTAAACCCTATTTCTTAAGATAGATGGACTCAGGGCTATTAGTTCCAACCCACAAAAAGGAAACTGAATACTTTTTGGCATCTTTTCCTTCTCATTGTTTACAAAAGGATTTAAAATGCAGAGTAGTGTCAGGAAGGGCAGGAAGCTAACACAAAACATTAGCTTTTCCCACTGTGAAATGATGGTGAGTCCCTTCTGCAACATCATGCAGCGTGATTGCTAGTGAAATGAAAGATATAACGTACATGGAAAAACTCAGGAAACTGAAATGTAATGGGCAAGATGATGAGTGCCTCTGCAAAAAAAGGGGATATTAAGGTGTTTTACAGTGAAAATTAATATGGAGAGAGTAGAGAGTAATGATTAAACTAGATAGTGCATCTCTGAGGCAGCTTTTAGCTTTGAAACTATCTCAAAGGAAACGGCTCAATAACAGTGACAGCTCCCATGGAGTGAATGGTAACCATTGCCCTGATTTTGATTTGAGGGCTTTATCTATGTTTATGTATTTAGTCCTTAGAAATATTGCTTGAATCTGGTATGATTATTTTCCCTATAGTACAGACCAGAAATCTGAGGCAGACTCAGTTTCATGTATATAAAATCATGTTTAGAAACTAAGTTAGTGGTTCACTTCTTCTAGGACACACAGTAGAACAGTTTCTAAATTGCAGAATGTCTAACATTCTTTAGGTTGGCCCCATTCCAGGCTATTCTAATTAAGTATATTGGGAGTGAAGGACAGAAATAGGCATTTTACAAACACCTTAAAATCTAATGCAAAAGTATTCATGGTTCACATTCAATGCAATAAAATGATTAAATAAATAATCTGATAATGTATTGACCTTCAACAAATTATATTTTACCTCTAACACACTTTCTGAATCTGGGAAGAATATTCAATAATAGAATTGTTGATACTAACAATCTTTGAAGGATTAAATGCTTTACATCCTCAACTACATATTATAGAATTATTTACATGCTAGCTATAATTTTAAGCAAAGTCTACTTGACCATAGGGTAGTCATGCTTATTTTATTTTGGAACGCTGTTGCTTCTGACATAGTTTTGTAGAAATGTAGCCATCTTAACATCTTACGAATTTTTCCAAGTTTAAATTTTACCTACACAATCAAGTACATGAATAATACTTTGTTTTTCTTGCTGTTTGTTTTTGTTTGGGTAATATTTCACTCTTGATGTTACATTAAGGATCCTTTCTTTTGTGAGAGACTTCTTCTGACTATGCCTTTTAGCAATGATCATATATTGTTACCAATAATCATATATATGCAAATCTATTGTATAGAATTTATACAATTTATTTTACATAAGGTATATGTTTGTTAATACAGCGATTATTCCTGTAAAAGACTTATAGGAAAGTCAGTGTACATAAAGTAAATGTATTAAATTAAAGAGCCAAAGGTGCAGTTGATTAGTATCTGTATAATCCAAGATCAATGCCCTACACTGGTTACACATCATAAGTCTTCAGACATTGCTGTTCTCAGATAATATTGTTGAAGCGTTCCCATGAACCTTTTATCAGTTTTAGGAATATGTGAATTTTATAGATAAGCAGAAAGAAACCAATAGTTTATATAAATTAGTTTTAATCCTCAGAGCCATGAAAAATGATTGCTTAATTTCCTAAAACTCTAAAGAAAAATAATAGTTATAGATATGATTGTTTTAATTATATGTGACATTAAGGTCTGTTTTGCCTCCATAATCAATTAGTAATCTATTTCATATTTATTTTCTGAGGTTATTACAAAATATTGACCTTACAAATACTTTAGAATACAAGCCAACAAAGTTCGTTCATAATAGAAGTAAAGTTTCTTATGAAACATATTTTCATCACATTGAGTTCATTATGAGCTCCCAGGGGTAGACATCCAATGATAGACAGCAGGGACAAAGGCAAGGTTTCTCAAACAGAAATGCCCAAAGCATACATATTACATTATTGGGCTGCACTCTTGGTGTTACTTAACTCCAATGATTAGAACACACTAGTTATTGCAACATCTGTGTTGACTTAGAATTAGCTTTACTCAATACCAGATTTCAAGGAGAAGGAACAACAGACTGTTCTCATGATTACTGTTTCTTCATACTAGCAAAATACTTAACACACAAATTTATACCTGATCACTGTCCTGCAGATTAGATTGGGTGTTGAGGGAGGAATAAATTTTATTTTATGTTTCTAATCCATAGTAATAATTTATACTTAGTTAATAAAAGAAATAGACAAACATGTTGAATTAAGAGGTAAACATGATTTGGTTACTAGTGTTATAAACTCATAGTTTTCTCCAAAGTAATGCATGAGTATGATTCAATGTATATTGAGCAATCACACAAGTAGAAGCATAATCATTCAAACTCTGTATAGTGTGATTCTTAAATTCTTTTAAGCTTCAAATGTTACAGAGAAATAATCATCTTGCCTTTATAAACCTTTGTTTAATTGCTATAATTTCTAGATTGTTTTCTATATAAACTACAGAAAAATATGTATTAGCATGAATATATGTCATAAAATTGTACATTTAGTTATTAATATATTCTTACATAAAAGAATAATCTACTCTAATGATTTAGAACTAAACTCTTTCATCAGAATACTAAAATTAAACTCAACCTCTACTGTTTTATACAAATATAACCTTGGATCTGTTGCTTGACAAATTTAGACCTCAGTATTTTCAAATGGAAAATAAAAATACTATATATTTCTTGATTAACTTATAAAAATGCTGTGGCACCTACATGAGAAACTATATATAGAATTAC
This sequence comes from Ellobius talpinus, assembly GCA_001685095.1. Taxonomy (NCBI): domain Eukaryota; kingdom Metazoa; phylum Chordata; class Mammalia; order Rodentia; family Cricetidae; genus Ellobius; species Ellobius talpinus. The sequence goes on from LOJH01022404.1 coordinate 3,332, forward strand.
TAACTGTGTAGTCTTGAAGCTGACTAACCCCAGTAATTAGAACACACTGATTGATGTATACTGTATGTCAAATGAGAAAGCATCTTCACTAAACAAACCCAATTTCAGTGATAAAAATTAATAAAATAATTAAATATATACTTATTTTTATAACAGTATAAAATAAGTACAATCTACCTTATGATCATAATTCATTTTATGGGAATGATTTTAAAAAGTACTAGAGATTTTCTCTTGCTTCCTCTAATTTTCCAACTTGTATGCATGTCAATAACTTAAGGTTTTCAACTTCTAATCTCTGATGACATGTGATTAGTTTGGAGTTACTCCTTCTGAATGACTCTATTGGCTTTTTCAGTTCCTTTTAAGTATTATAAGATCCATTAAAATATAGAAATAATCATTAATCTAACTTAAAACTTATTTTATACTTTATTGAACTACAAAATATTACTTTAGATTTATTCATATTTGGTAATTTGATCAATAATGTAATCAAATCATTGGATTCAGTGTTTTTCTCACTTCTAAGTATGCAAAATCTGCATTTGGTTTCCTTTGCACATCTTGAATGTATTTCATGTATTCCATTTAAATGTTTTCTTATGATCTATTTTCTCACCAACCTCCATATGCCTCCATGGAAGACATAAAAAACTATTCCATATGTTTTGTGTAAAATATATTGAATGCAGAAAATTGAGCATGAAACTGTCTACTTAGAAAAAAATGAGCAGGATAATTGCATGATTTTTCCCATCCAGTAGACAGGGTTTTTTTAAAAAAAAACTTGTCTTTTTGCATTTAAATTTTTAATCCAAAATTCTAGGAATTTACTAATAGTTTATAAATGTAGGTACATGTTACTACAGATGCACCTTCTGTAATCACTTTCACAGAGTTGTGATGACTTCCGATGGATGAGCAAAGAGAAAGAAACAAGATATTATTTTTGTCATTAGTTTAAAATATGTAAGCTTAAGAGCTGTTTTTCAAGAATTTAAAACAACTTAAACATTCATCCTGTAAGTTGTAATGATTGTGTGCAAAAGACTGAAGCCATACCCGGATATTTCTGTTAGTACAGAGGTCTCAACCTGTGGGTTGTATATCAGATACCCTGCATATCAGATTTTTACAATATGATTCTAATGGTAGCAAAATTATATTTCTCAAGTAACAATGAAATAATTTTATAGTTGGGGACCACCACAATTTGGGGAATTGTATTAAAGGGCTGCTGCAGCATTAGGAAGGTTGAGAATCACTAGTAGTACTGATGGTTCAGGATTAACTTGAAGTTCTAAACTTTTCATATGATACAACTTAAGGAAATAAAAATAATTTAGCATAGCTCAATATACTGTGGTGTGTGGTGTTTTAGTATTTGGCTAAGCAGCCATATCAGTTGATTCAATGACTGACAAAAAATACGCCATTGCAAAAGTGAAGATACTTAGCTGTGATTAGAGATAATTTAATTAATCTCTTATAAGCCCATATCACTTATTCTAAACGAGTCTGTGTGCCTATGTGTATATATGAGTATATAGATTTGTGTTCATATGTGAAAGGGAGAAAGGAAAAAAGACAGTGTGAGTATTCCTATATATGTATCACTCATGTCAATTTGTTTCCTCCTGAGCTTTAAGTGTTAATATGGTCTATAACATCAATGAACTCAAATGTATCAAGATTGATTACATATAAAATCACTTCAAAAGGGCTTGTTGACTGTGTCATCCTTACTCTCTTAAATGGCACTAGGTTTCAGTACACCTTCTATATTAAAGAAAAATGAAGAAAGTTGTTGCATTTTCTATACATTCTTCGCTTCTTTTACTTTCCATTGAGTATCCAAATATCTAAAAATAAGCCATCTAAAACAGATGTTCTATGAAAAACCTATGGGACATTTTCAATAAATTATTAAATGGTATGTCAAAACATCAAGACTGGAGTTTCTTCTCATTATCATAATTAAACACAAAATATCACCAATTGGAAGCTAGAAAATACACAATAGCAAATTACAAAACAGGCAGTAAATAAGAGCAGTCACACATGTGTAGTAGCCAAATCAAGAGGTAATCCTGGGTCTCTTGCCAAATTTTACAAATAATTAACTACTATCATCTATTATTTAGCATGCATTTTATATTTAGACATAGGATGATACCAGTGAATTAAATGAGTTCTCTTTTGTCTTTTTATGTAGCATATAAACCTCAGCAATCTACCACATTTGTAGGTGGGAAAAGTAAGGTCAGATGGGCTCTATGTCACTGGCTTTGAAAGAATTTCATGTACTTGATACTTTGAGCAGGATAGTTGCAAAGATGGGGTCTACAAGGCAATCTAATTTTAATAGAGTGGTATATAGCATCTCTCAAAACTGCTGAAAAATGAAGATAAAACTGAATTAGCTGTGTGAGATGTTGATCCTCTAATAATACTTTTGAGGCATGTCAGGAAGATTATGAGGCCTATATAACATTGGGTTTAAATATAAGATATAGAGTTTGAAGACCTGGATGTTAACTCTTACATAAGAAAAATCCAGGAATTGTTTTTCAGTTATTCGACTGTTATTATGTTTCTGTGTGATGACTTGTCAAAGGTTGTTGTATGGCATTGGGGAATTATTTTCTTTGAATATTTCATAAAGGAAATGAGATGGCTAAAGATTGGTAAGCGTATACATTGTCTTCTAAGATGTGAAGCAACTACAAGAAAATGTGAAAATACCCACCTTACTTCTCCAGTGTTTCATTTCATTGCCACATAGGCTGAGAGATATTCACTTAGGGAGAGCAGGTGCCTTTCTCTCTGCTTCAGGGACCATGTTTGTAAATCCTACAGTTAGTTATTTAACAAATATATCTCAGTCTTTCCAGAGATGCATTTATTAGGCTCATACAACAAACAGAGAAATAGAATATGGCATAACAATGGTCTTGGATTCTTGGTTCTTCTAAAGTTAGTTTGCCCTCTTTTTACTTGGAAGGCTGATGTGGGATTCCCCTCTGTATGCTGTGAATATTGTTGGTTAATAAAAGAACTGCTTTGGGCATATAGCAGAGCAATATGAGAACAGAACTAGTTAGGGAAAATTAACCTGAATGCTGAGAGGAAGAAGGCAGAGTCAGGGAGAAGCCATGGAGCCGCCACCGGACCGGAGAAAGATGTGCCACTTTGCTGGTAGGCCATTACCTCATGATGATGCACAGATTAATGGAGATGGGTTAAATTAAGATGTAAGAGTTAGCAAAAAAAAAAAAGAAGAAGCTAGAGCTAATGGGCCAAGCAGTGATTGAAATAAATTAAATAATATGATTTCTGTGTGATTATTTTAGGACTGAGTTGCTGCACAGGTGGGAAACCAACAAGTGGTCTCCCTTCAACAAATTGGTGCTAACGTGACCAACTAAAATCCACTTAAAACCTGAGAGAGCTTGAAAAGGAATTCTAGACAATAAAAGTTTAGCTGCATTTATTTCCCCAAAAGTGCTTTTCTTTCTGGCTGCACACTGCAGCTCTTTTAAGAGAGTTTTTCCTGATTCAGCAGTAGCAGAAAAATAGCCACACTGCTTTAAAACGCTGGTTTTCTGGGCTGTGTTGCCAACGCAAACTCTGGCTCTTTCAGGAGACTGAGCATTTGAATGAGGTTTGTGACCAACGTACTACAACGTGCTTAATGGAAACATAGACTGGCTGTGAGCCTAAAAATGGGGCTGTGAGCATGGCTCTCAGACGCAGCATACAGCTTCACCATGCTGGGCTGGGCAGGAAAAGCAGGTAGTGCCATATCTCCCCTAATAATGGTGCAGGTTAAGATTTTAAGAAGTGCTTAGCATTTTAAGAAGCGCCCTGGGCTGTAAAGTATTACAGATACACAATAGCACAAATTCAGACATAAAACAGTGTTGGATAAATGTACATAGGCTTTAGGGAGAGAAGAAAAAGAGTATAGAGAGTTATAAAAATAAATAAATTGTTTAAAAAAACAAAACAAAGTCTTTAAAGATACAAATTACAGGCAGTAATAGATTAAAGGAGTAAAGATAAGAAAATAAATATTAAAAAGTAATAAAGTAAAAATAAATATGCCAGGTAAAGATAAAATATACACAGAAAGTCTGTATTATGTATATTATTGTGTCTTCTTCAAATTATTTTATTATGAAGGAGCTAAATACAGAGAGACATTTTATTTTATGGGCTGCTAATAGAGACCAATATATACCTTAAAGGTATCTTGATTTCAAAATATGGGTCTAAGGATATATTGCTTTGTAAAAGAGGTTCTTCTTCTGTTTCCACAAAGGATGAGAACCTGTGGAATCATCCAAAACTAATACGGTTTGATGGACCAAGATTCCCTGAAAGGTCACCTGGAATATCCCTCAAAAAATTACTTTGCCCAATGCTGACTAAGATGAACCTAGCACACAGGATACACCATGAAAGATCTAATTAACAGCACCCCCAATCAGCAGGAGTCTAGAGAACTATGCCCAAATTTCCAAATATTGTTCATAAATATGTGTTTACATTTAAAGGAGGATATGATATAAAGATTTGCATTGGTATGGATCTTGGTTTATTGATATAAATTAAAGGTCAATTTTGTTATCTGTATCTTTCTGCTCTTGATAAAGGTATTGTGCTTGTGCAGCTCAATTAAAAATGTAATGTATAATTAAGAAATATAGGTTAATAGATAATCATCTATAATAGTCAATCTTGTAGTCATGTTAGTTAGATTTTCTAGATGTAAAGAGATGTATTTCAGATGGATGGTCATTCTTCAAACCTTTCAAAGACTACTGAATATGGCTTAGCACTTTTCATGACAATGAGGCAATCTGCTCCTGGCAGCATCAATTACTTCAAGAGAAAAATGGGCATCACAGAGACTCCTTATGGAATTTGTTAACCATTTGGGCAAGAAACTGTTCTTGCCTGGACTGCTTGATGAGGTAGACATACAGGACCCACAGAGAAATGACTACTGATCTTGCCTAAAGAAGATGAGAAAGTTTTCAGGGTCCCTGCTTCATGAAAGAGTCTGCAAGATATTCTATAGGACACAGAAAAAATGAACTGACAAACAGCCGATATAGGCAGGACTGTCTTTGAAATTTCCTGCTTTGTGGAAAAGTATGCTAGATACTATGGTCCTGTAGGCTGAAGATGGATGTTCCAATACTACAGAAGAACTTTTGGTGACTGTCCAGGCAGCAAGATGTCTCTGTCCATTCTAGAGTTTTGGAAGTTGCTTACAATGCACTTCCTGTTTACTTAGGTAATATTATATCCTTTTAAAGTCTTTGCTGGTGTTGAAGAATTGATAGTTACAGTTTTCCTTAGGTATTATAAAAGATAAACTAGATATAAATGTTGTAACTGTAATTCTTGCTTGACACTTGTCTTGTTATATGTAATTTTACTATGTTAAAGATAAAACTTCTTTTTATTTAAAGAGAAAAGGGGAGGTAATGTGGGATTCCCCTCTGTATGCTGTGAATACCGTTGGTTACCAAAGGAGCTGCTTTGGGCCTATAGCAGAGTGATAGAGGAACAGAGCTAGGCAGGGAAAATTAACTGAATGTTGGGAGGAAGAAGGCAGAGTCAGGGAGAAGCCATGGAGCCACCAAATGAGAGAGCTGTGCCAAAACTTTGCTGGTAGGACATGACTTCGTGGTGATGCACAGATTATTGGAGATGGGTTAAGTTGATTTGTAAAAGTTAGCAATAAGAAGATAGAGCTAATAGGGCAAGGAGTGATTTAAATAATATGGTTTCTGTGTGATTTTTTGGGGGATGAGCTGCCGTGCAGCCAAGGAACCAACAAGTGTCCTCCCTTCAACAAATGGCAATCATAATAACTTGATTATTCTTCAGTTATGTGTGTGTGTTCTCTTGTTTGAACAATGAATATGTACAACATAGGGGCATGAGATAATTCCACGACCAGACATTCAATCACTAATATAAAAGTAATTGTTCATCACAATAATTGTTGACAGCATGAATAAAACCTTTGCATGACCAAGCCTGATTAAATCCTAATATGGATAAGGGAGCTGGGCACAAGTTCCACCCCTATCACAGAAAGTATTGGCAATTGATAGCTATTTGAAAATAAAGGGTGGCATTTTTCTCTAAGCCCAACCCCTGATAAATTCACTATAAATGTGCAAGACCACACATCCAATAATATTTAGACAGCACAAACTAGCCATGATGGGCAAACAAAAGGACACACAGTTAGGTGAGAAGGAAAAGGAAGCACTGAAAATAGCAGTGAGGGATGAATCTGATGAAAGCACAAAGTACAATATTCTAAAAGAAATAAGAATTTATTTGCTTCTTTGTTTGTTTGTTTTTGTTTTTACATCCCAACCAATTCTTCTCCTCCTTCATCTCCTCCCATTCCCTCCCCACCACACCCCCTCTTCCAGCATGCATTCAGTCATCCATCTCTGTTTCTCTTCAGAAAAGAGTGGGCTTCCCATGGATATCAGTCAACCATGGTATATTAAGTTGCAGTGAGACTAAGCACCTCCTCTTCTATTGAGGCTGGAAAAGGCAATCCAGTAGGAGGAAAAGATCCCAAAAGCAGAAACCAGATTTCAAGAGAGCCCCTGCTGAGACATTTTAAATTATTTGTTTTATTTAAAATTATTTCATATAATGAGTTTTGATCGTTTTGTCATCCCTACATCCTCTGATCCCTACCTACCTCCATATACCTACCTTACTGCAGGTTCTCTTTCTCTGAATCCAAAAATGTTTAAAAAATCAAAACGAATTATTTAATGTTATTCTACATAGCATAATTTATAATATTATACTAAAAGAAAACATAAAACACACAAGAATATACAGTCCATTTTGCATTGGTCAGCTACTACTGATGTAGAATGTGGTAGTATGCAATGACACTCAGTTGAGGGAACTGACACTCCATTTCCCAGCAGGTATGGATATATGGTTCAATGGTTAAGAGTGCTACCTGTTCTTCCAAAGGTCCTCAGTTCAATTCCCAGCAACCACATGGTGGCTCCCAACCATCTGTAATCAGATCTGTTGCCCTCTTGAGGAAGAGACCTGGTCAGTTGTCCTCATCAATTGAGATCCTGAAACCCAATATGGACAAGTTCAACAGAACCATCATATTAGGACCATGCATGCAAGCAAATTTAAAATAAAACGCAAATGGCTCATTTGCAATGGGCGAGTCTTTGTTTCTATTTTCTTTTCTCATTACTAGGATTTTGTCTATTTGAACCATCATCCCTTAATGGGATATCTTCATCCAACCTTTAAAAAGATCACAGTGTTTTTAAAGCAGCTATTTCTATCAAACACATTGCTAAGCTCTTTGAAGGTAATGGTGAATTTCATGGTCATTACCACGATGTATTGCTTAGCAATCTTCTAGTGACTTGGGGGGTAAATTCAAAACATGTAAACAAATGATAAATATAATATCTTATTGCTCTCATAAACATGCTGAAGTAAACATTATTATATGTGATAAAAATAGACTATAACTGAGAATATCAAACATATCCATTAGTAGATGGTCCCAATAATATTCCTGGGAGGTTGTATTTAATTGAGATGAGAAAGGAAAAAGGAGGTTCTTGGCTAAGAGCAGAGTTTGGAGAAGGAAATTCTGTCATGCCATCATGGGAAAGTTCTTTGTTCAAAAAGAGCCAGGAGTTACTTGTGGAGAATTTTTTTTTCTACAGACCATTTACACTGGCAGTTTTCGACATCCCAGACATTTCATATCTGATCCCTCAGGCAATGTCAGTTCTCACAATGCTTCCTCTCCAGCCAGCTGCCAACTCAGTCTCTAATAGCTATCAAACGATTCCTCCAAAACAAACAAGGAACAAGGACCTAACCACTACCCATATTTATTTTTACTAATGGATACAAAGTATCTATAAATGTTAAGGAGTGACCTACTGGTGAGTCACCCAATAGAAGAGAGTTCAGGGTAGGTCATTCTCATCTACTGATATATCCTAGTTTCATAAGTATTTCCCATCATAGGTTTTCTTTTCTTAATTGGAGTTTATTCATTATGAAGGAAGCAGGATACTACTTATTGTTGACTTTTAATTTTTTTAATTTCTAAAATTCTAAGCTGAGTAAAAACTTTCAAATAAGGCTACACATCTATACGCACACACACATAGGTCAGGCTTCCTTTAAAAGAAAGTCATGTTTTAGAATTGTTTTCTGTCCCTTTTGATTAATTGATGCTGTATCTGCTATTATTAGTCAGTAATGAATATAGTACTTGTTGTTTTTCCCAAAATGAGTTCTTTTTTATGGAAAAAACTGTGAATATGCTCTTTCTTACCTGTTTATTCGTGTACCAGATAGTAGCTCTCTCAACCCTTAATCCTGGCTAAGTCCTCAAACAGCTTATCCTAATATTCTGAGTACTTTGACACATTTCTCAATAAACCATGAATTTTCACCAATATCATTTGACTTATAGAACAGAAAAAAAAAGATTTTAGAAATGTGTATACTCAGTAGCATTCTGCTTCAGTAGCATACTGTAAAACTATTTTTCATAAATACTGAGGGTATTGCAAAAACCACATCTTGGCTAAGCATTCTGCCTCCAAATTTTCAAACTCAGTACATTTCAAGAGAAATATAATTCATATGTTTCCAACAAGTATACACTTTACTTATGTAAATGGTGTTTTCTAAGGGGTCCATTGTTGGATTTAAGTAACCAGTTTATAAGGCATTTTAAATTTCCTTCAAATTGAAATAGTAGGGTAAATTTTATTTGAAATGAAAAAATTAATATGTGTGCCTACTATAAAATATGACAATAAGGCTAGATATACAACTCAGTGGTGGAGTGCTTGCCTGGCACATGTGAGGCTCTAGAATAGCTTCTTAATTCACACATGTGCACAAACAGAAAGACAGTGACACAGAGAGCAAGGTGAGGTTAAGGGAGATGGAGGAGAAGAGAGTGATGAAGCAGCATTCACTATATTTAAATCATATAGAATTATACATCATTTTAAATTTTTTTCCATAATCATGTCAACCAAGCATCTTCTTTTGGGCCTGTGCTGGATCTAGTCTTGGCCCCTGCAGGGTGTGAAAATGTTGGTCCATGTCTTGATGACCAAACAAGCTACCAAAAGGAATCTTTTGAACCCCTTTGGAATGACTAGTTCTGATGGTCATATATTAGCTGTGTTTGGTGGTTGTAATTTGGAGCAAAGCATTCTAGCTCTTCTCATTCCTCTTTTTGTCTTTCAGTCTTCTAAAACATAGGTTATGATAGACATGGGCATGGATTTAAGGCAATCAAGGTAAATCTGCACACAGTAAGTATTAAATATTAGGAATGATAAGCATGCAGTGTGATTCATGCCTGTAATCCAGCAGTTGGGAAGCAGAATTAGGAGTGCCTCCATCCATTTGAAGGCAGACCAGTTAACTGAGATTCAAGCCAGCCAGGCTATACAGAAAGATTCTTTAAAAAGCAAAAACTAATGAAAATGTGATAGTTAAGTGCATTAGAATTCAATTTACCTACAACAGTGTCAACAAAACTATTTCGTGACTGTCTGTTAGATGTTATTTTAAACACATTCAACTTGAGTTTCAGTGCAGGAGATTGAATGCTGGGAGCAAGTGCAAGGAAAAGGCTCTATCACAATTCTTAGTCTTTCCTTTTTGTGTGTGTGTGTTCTTTATCATTTTTTTCTTAAACAGGATCTTGTTAAGTTGTCAAAACTATCTAGGAACTCACTACAAATCTCAGGCTAAAGATGAATGATCCTTCTGCCTCAATATCTGAAAAAGCTAAAGTTAGTGACAGGAGCTACTACATCTGTTATAATAAAAATTTTAGGTGATTCTGGATGGTATAAAAAGCAACAAGAAGAGGTAATAAGTTAGAACATTCTGGTGTTTGTTTAGCATTACTCAGTGACAAGCACAATGAACTAGGAAAAGTGGTGCATGACTAGCCTGTGTACCACCATCTGCAAGATGGTTGAAAGTGGCTTAGTCTTTTTGTGTTACCCCTTCAGCTACAAAATATGTGACAATCTTAAATCAACACAATGACCAAATGATGAAGACAATGAGAACAGCAAATAAAGACCCAAATTTGTGGCTGAATAATGTCTCTCTTATTCCAGAAGCTTCTAGTTTTCCTCTCATGGTTTTATTCCTTGACGTAGGTTCTTGAACTACAGACAAGATAAATAAACAAGTATACAATGTCAGCCAGAATGATTTAGCTAGGAATGTGATTATTTATAGGCTTTTGGTAAAAGCCAAATGCCCTTGCTCTCTTCTAAAACACTCTCCCACACTTCCCTCCTTGAGCACTCCATTCAGTTTAATAAGATAATGGTAACCTAATACAAATAATACAGAGTTTACTACTGAGTCACTGTTAAAATTGACTTTTTTATTGTCACCTTTAAATGTGTGGATGGTTCATAAATGTTTTTTCATGGTGATAATCCATATTTTCAAAATGAATCCATTTATTACAATATTTATTTATGAAATGATTTGACAACTAACACTTCATCCCCCGTTTTTCATGTAAAGCTCATACCCTAGATGTATGCATCAAGTTTGTACTAGAAAAAGACATACTGGGAAAGAACTATAGTGAACATTAAAATAAAAACTCAGCATATAACTTATAGTTCCTCACATAAAATGTGACTCAGAAATAAATCTGCAATTTTATAAGCTATTCAAATGCAGAAATTGTTAGGAGTATCTTTCACCTAATCTATCAGACTGCAATACAGTTTTTTATTTATTGCTTTACTTAAAATATGAAACGCTTAAAAAGAAAGAAAAAGACTTTGTCTTAAATTAATACTATGATTTTTTATTTTAGGTTGATGTAGATGGGTCTTCTGTCTATGTGTTACTTTCATTGGTCAAATGAAGAGACTGCCTTGGCCTTTGATAGGACAGCAGCTTGGATAGGCGGAGTAGACAGAAGGCTGGGAGAAAGAAGCAGAGTCAGGCAGATGCCATGCTTCTCCTACCCAAGACTGATGGTGGTTAGAATCTTCCCGGTAAGCCAACACTTAGTGGTGGTACACAGATTATTAGAAATGGGTTAATCAAGATGTGAGAAT
>LOJH01022405.1:0-10630 GCA_001685095.1 Ellobius talpinus
TTTTTAATAACAATAAAAAAGTGTCTGAAATAAAAAAAAGTCTTTGCTAAAAATCACATTGATATATTAACTATCTGACACAGCTCAAGGTTTCAACCAAAGGATGACATACATAGCAAAAATGTATTTCAAGAATTCATAGATTCCCTGCCTGGAGCTAAAGATGATCAAAGCTTTTCTTTGGAAGACACAGATTGTTAGCAGCTTAGATCCAAAGTCTAGACACATTATCTAAGAGTAGGCAGACAGACATCCGATACTGTGGCCAAAGACTCACTTAATGACTCCCACAGTGGAAACCCTGCATGGTAGTGTTTGGTCAAGGCTTGGAAGTCATTTATCAGAACACTGTTCTCATCTATTCATCAATCAAACATAAATTCTGATCAAACTTAGGTTAGGCTAGGGAACCATTTTACACTGGGGGTGATATGCAAACATTTATAGAAATATTTAAAGTCATCATAGGTGATGACCAACATCTAGAAAGTTCTTTCTGCCTGTCCTGACTGGGAATAAGAAAGTTTTTTTCACTTGGTTTCTCTCTGGAGGGAAAACAATTTCTGGCCAAAAGAAGTAAAGAGAGAATTTTTCTTCCAAGGCAAAATCTCAGAGATGAAGTTCAAGCATGTAAATTTCTATTGGCCTGAAAAGAAGTTTTCAGTGACTTAGCACTATGATCTGCTGTAGATGAAGCATTTGGTGAATGGGTGCTCTCCAAAAAGCACCTGAGAAGTCCCTGTCACTAGAATTGCCTGAAGGAACAGCGACTGTTCTTAAAGACAGTGATTCTACTTTCTTCCTTTTTACCTATTTGTCCTATTCAAACCGCTGTATAGAATTATGTATGGATAGCTTTCTTAAATATTCTTAAGGAAATAAAACATATCTATGTAGCAAACCTGATAGATGTGTTTGAAACAAAAATATATTTCTACATAGACTAAAGGAACTAACAACTTGAGATTTTTACTTTGCACCTTTAGACATCAGTGACATTGCTATTTCCTCCCACAAAGAGCTGATATTTTTTAATACATTTTACTCAGCACTTTCCCATTAGTTAGTTTCTTACCTTAAATTTAGACTGAAGGATCATTTTGGTTAGAACAACCCCCAAACAAGACAGAAAGATTCTTGGACTCATAGAGAAAGCTCATAATTGCAGTTATCCAAGCAGCAACACTATTGCTTGCATGGTACCAAGGTAGACTCAAGCTCCCCTAAAAGTCGAATTTCTGCAGATGGTCTGTGACTCAAAGAATAAAAAAGTCTCAAAGATTTTAATCTGAATTGTTCCAAGAAACACCCTTCCCTTTTAGGACCATCTCTTGATAGGAGACCTAAGCTGAGGAAAAGATAGTCAGGGGATACTTATCCAACAGATAAAGCAGGATACAGCGAACAGGATGCTTATCCATCATTAGAATGCCATTCTACATGTCATTTTGTTCTGTCCCATGTGTTCCTTTTTTGTTCTTGCTTGAAACAAAGTCTTTCCTTGACCTGGAACTCCCCCAAGTAGGCTAACCTTGTTGACCAGCAATACTCAGTCTCCATCTCACCAGCATCAGAATTACAAGCAAGTTCCTACATGCTTAGTTGTGTGTGGGGATGTGTGTGTGTGTGTGTGTGGTATGTGTGCATGTTTGTTTAATGTGGCATTTCTAAGTGCAGCTATCTAATAAGAACGCCCAAGTTAACCCACCCTGAGACCCTGTTGCATACCAGGTCAGCATCATGGAGAAACTCATATGTGGCTGTCCCAACTAAAAACCTCCTTCTAGAAGGTTACATCACACTCTTATGTTTCCAAGCGGATGTGTGCACAACATGGTAAACTGAGACTATAATATCGAGGGGCATTCTTGTATTGGGTTATTTTTTTAAGCTCCCAGAGAAAGCAGCATTATCAGCAGGCTTAGAAACACTATAGACGGTTCAAACACAAAATGATCCTGAAGTTTAATTTAAATTTCGCCCTCCTGGCTATTTGTGTTTGCGTTTCACTTCACTTGAAAACATAAAGTAGCTTAGATGGTTGTGGACGTGTGGTTAGGCCTTTAAATTTCCCAGCCTTCATGCACTACTGCTTGCACGGCAGGAGTGACTCCCCTGACACAGAAGCCAAGTTGCTCAATTGTTCGCTGACATCTTTGGTCTAACATCAACACAGTATTTTGTGTACACATCCCAGTGCCACAATCATCCAAACCAAGTGCTGATGACATCTGGGTCTCTCAAAACCGCAGCAATGGCTCTTATCCTCTTAACTTCTCCCATGAAAATGTAGGCGGTCTTCAGAGGTGGGACCCCCACCTTAAACATAATAGAAGGGGTGTTAGAGAAATTCTGAATCCTCCCATAATTATGAATAAATTCTTTGCTTTGTTGCTATTAGGGGACAGCAATCTAGGAAAATATGCTTTAAATAATTAGAAAGTGTTTTTAAATGTTCTGAAATCTCATGTCCTCTTCAGTGAACTGGGGGTGTTTTATCAAGAGGGGTCTCTTTGAAAATTGAACTTTGCAATCAGAAGGCAAAGATGCCATTAATTTACCTGTGTGTGACTCAGCCTAGGGTGCTCACCTTCGCCCGGTCACTGAGAGTGTTTTGTGTTCAGGCTGTGATGTTCCGTTTGCTTTATTTTCAGATTAGCAGAGGATGGAGTCAGCATGAAGGATGAGAGATGAAACACCTTTTTCCCAAAAGAATACTCCAATGCAGACGTTCTAACTGTTCCTTCTTATTAATTGGACCAAACATATGTGGCAGGTGAGAGCACAATAGATTATACTATATCTCTATCTTTTCAGTTTATTTAATTTCAGTCTGTAATTTTAGATAACTGTTGTTTTGTGAAAACATCCATGGAGCTCTCAAGATCACTCTGAGAAGATGCCGGAGAACCAACAGTAAACAAGAAATTTACGTTTATGCTGGGGAAAAGGAAGAGAAAGAAATACACAGATAACTGAAGTGTGAGAAAATAAAAACGTAAAGATAATGGAGGGTTCAGGCCAAGATCAATATTTCAGATCGAACCAAAGACTTCAAGGCAGAAATATAAAACTTTTAGCCTCTCAATTACCATTCATCGCTCACCCCTGTGTCTGACATAACTTTCCTTTTAATGATCAGATAAAATCTTTTGGGATGCATTATCTTAATAGACAACTAGCAACCCTGCTACATTAACATCTACTCTGAAAAATTTCACTTATATTTATTCAAAGATGTTAGGATAGATTAGATGAGATTAGGGGTAAGAAACTGTATATATAAATAGACCTCCAGATAAGATAACCTTGTGCCATCTCACCTTAATCCTCAAGATACCATCCCTGAATAAGCTATAAAATGTGACCTCAGCTGGTAAGGGACCAGAGGACACAGCCAACCTGTTCACACATTTTCAACGTACTAAAAATGGTTGACACACTCAACATGCTAGCATTTATAAATAATTAGAAATATCAAATATATTTCATTACATGTGCAAAATATATAAAAACAGAAAATTCTGTGTCCATGAAGTTTCATTAGTGTAAGTTAGGCTTATTTCTTACATATTATTTAACTATGTGATACCACGGCAGAGCAGAAACACAGTGCAGCAGAGATTGTGTGACCTGCAAAGCCTGAAGGATCACCTTGTTGTTGGTTGTTTTCACTCTTTTGATTCTTTAGAGGACCCACCACCCAGCTCCCAAATAAATCCGCGCAGAGTCTTATTGTTACTTATCAATACCCTGCCTTAGCTTCACTTGTTTCTAGTCAGTTTTTCTTAACTTAAATTTTCCCAACTACCTTTTGTCTCTGGGCTTTTATCTTTCTCTATTTCTGTATACCTTTCTCTACTTCTTCCTCTGTGGTTTGCTATGTAACTGTGTGGCTGGCCCCTGATGTCCTGCTCTCCTTGTTCTATCTTGCTCTCTCTTCCTCATAGTTCTCCTATTTATTCTCTCTGCCTTCCAGTCCTGTCTATCCTTTCTTGTGCTTCGCTGTTCACCATTCAACACTTTATTAGACCATCAGATATTTAGACAGTCAACGAATCAAAGCATCACAGAATTAAACAAATACAGCACATAAATAAAAACATCTTTGCACCACTAAAACAAATTTTCCAGAGCATAAACAAATACAATACACCTTAAAATATTATTCTAAAATACCATCTCTCTATATATAGACTGTACCTTGTCCTAAGTAGTACAGTCCTGGAAAAGTGACTGAAAGATAATCTTCACTATATGCATCAACTCCAAACAGCAAACAAAATAATCCTTCCCAGAAATCAATATGGTCTTTTGTTTGTTTGTTTGAGAATGTTGAGCATGCATACAATGTATTTGGACAAAATCCACCCTCCATTCAATTCTTCCCTCATCACTCCAGCACTTTTCTTCCCCAAGCTCATGTGTTCTTTATACTCTTGTTTTTCTTTTGTTGTTGTTTTTAACCCACTGAGTCCACTCCACACTGCCATTGTGCTTAAGTGTGGAAGAAACATAGACTCTTGGGGGCCTGCATATCTAAAATAAAGCACCTCTCTCCCTCTCTCATCCGTTGCCAATGACTCCTCAACTAGAGATAGGGATTCATGATCACCTCCCTTCCCCATGCTAGAATTTCTGACTGGCTTGATCTTACACAAGTCGTTTACATGTTTTCACGGCCAGTGTGCACTCATACATGCACCTGTCTTGAAAACAGTTTCCTTGTACTCTTACATACCTTCTGGCGCTTATAATCTTTCTGCCCACTCTTCCACAATTATCCCTAAGCCTTTGGAGGAGGAGAGATGATAAAGATCTCCCATTCAAGGCTGAGCACTCTAAAGTCTCTTATTCTCTGAATATTGGGGGTATGTCAATCACCTACTCTGAAAAGAAGCTTCTCTGATGAAGGTTGAGAGTTGAACCAATCTATGGGTATAGTAATAAGTCATTACAAGTTGGCCTAATACTGCATTGGTTTAGCACAATGGTAGTATGATGTTCTCACTAAGGGCCACAAGTAGTTTTCCCAACAATGATGCTAGGCATGACCTCCCTCTTATGGAAGAGGCCAATCATAAAGTGGTTGGTTACTCCTGTAATACACATGCCATTATTATACCAGTGGGTGTATCATGTCAGGAAAGTTTATTATTGTGGTTTGCAGGGTTCACATTTGGTAAGTTGATGTGGGATTGCCCTCTGTATGCTGTGAATATGTTTTATTACCATTGGTTAATGAATGAAGCTGTCTCAGCCTATGGCTTAGTAGAGCAAAGTCAGGCAGGAAATCCAAACAGAGACATATAAAGAGACTAGGCAGAGTCAAGGAGATACCATGTAGCTGCCAAAGGAGACAGATGATGGATCTTTACCAATAAGCCTTGTGCCAATATATAGATTAATAGAAATAGGTTAATTCAATATATATTCAAGATATATGTATTCCTAGCTAGAAATATGCCTGAATCACTGGCCATACAGTGTTGTAATCAAAATAGTTTCTGTGTGATTATTTGGGTCTGAGCAGTCAGGAAACAAACAAGCATGTTCTACCTAAAGTAAGTCTACCCCAAATAGCACATTCCAATGTTGAAACAGTTCATGGAGTTTTTATAGTTACAGATCAAAAGAAAGTCATAAATCTAGGCATTTTTCAAATGTATTGGTGGGAACATCACATGTGTGTTACAGAAATGTAGGGAAATCCCCACTATAAGTATCAGGTCTTACCTGGTGACATTCTTAGCTTTGGTGTTTGTAAGACTAGTGGTCTAGTAATACATTCAAAAAGGTTTTATTCAATAGTCACAAGGATATTAGATCAGACACAGAAGTAAGTAATGAGTGGTTATAGAGAGGACTAAAGATAGTCCAATATAATTTGGCTCTATTTCTGCAACATTCCAATTCCTCACAAAAACAAATTTCTAATTCGTCAATCAACCTCATAAAATCTGTCCCACATGTATGGCTGTTGTCCTTGGAACTTCAGCTCAAAAGAGTCAGATATTTATGTCTCCAAACACTGAGCATGAGGCTTTATTCTGTCTTATTTTTCAAGCAGGGCTCAGTATGAAGGAAAATGATAACAATTACCACCCCTGTCCTCTATTTTGCCCCTGATGCCAACTGCCGTACTAGATAGGCCTATAAAGTGGAAAGTTATATCCTTGCTGTCACCTCCTCCTCTCCTAAGAAGACATCCATAGTCTCCAGCAACAAGGCATAGAAGCTGATCTACATCAGCATAACCAGCCTGTATCATCCAGCTGATGAGAAGCTGGCCAATGGTCCTCAAGCCACAGTCACCACAGCCTGCACTACATAGGAAAGGGAGATCTTACTGATAAAATTAAGGAATCTACATTGAGATGGGAAGATTATTCTGGGATATCTGAGTGACTGTCCTAAATATTGTCATGCTTGTTCCTGTCAAGGGAATTGAGAGAGTGATGCTGACCACAGATGACAATGTGGCCTCGAAGGCTTTGATAATGAAATGAGTCCAGAGACAAGTAATGCATTAGATGCCGTCCTAAATGCTGGAAAAGCAGGAAAAGGGAGCCTTCTCAAAAGCTGCAGAGTGAGCATCACCCTGTTAACACATGGATTCCAGTCCAAGGAAATTGCCTTGAGATCAATGACTTCTGTGACTCAAAGAGCACATGTGAGTCATTTTTAAGCCCGAGTTTGTGACAATAGCAGCAATACAAAACAAGCCTAGGTATTTTCAAATATAAAAATGTAACTTACAATAGGAGCTGCCAGGATTTCAGAGTGATTAATTTTAAAAACAAAAACAAAACAAAGCAGCAAAACTAGGAAAACCAAAATAAAGGTTTAAAATTTAAATAAACTCCCAAACTCAGTGACCAAATGAAGTAATGGGTGCACAGACTGTTTTAAAATAGCCAACATATAAAAAGCCCTGGTAAATAAATAATATACCAAAATTTTAAATAAAGCAGTTAGTGTTTCCAGATGCATTTCTGCCTCCAGCTCCAACACAGCTCAGCGTGGTATTTTTCACGATCCCATCTTTACTTAAAGCTCAGGCAGTTCGTTCATCCTGCTGTTTTTTGTACTGATTTTTCCTGTTAAAAATTCCATTAAAACAGTATTTACGTCGAAGACTGAGTTTTGGGTGCCTCTTTCATGTTGTGCCTGAAGCAAGTACTTTGTTCCCCTCAGTGTGGCCCACGGTCAATACTGTGCTTCTAACAGGGAGGGCCACACATACCTTTTCAACACGATTTCTGCCACCACTGCCTCCTTCTCTCAAGACCTCCACCTGAGAAGAGCAGCCTTCCAGAGAGAAGCAGAGACAAAGAAGGGACTGGGCATTTGTACTATTGGTTACCTCCATTTTATACATAATGAAGATGGGGAGAGGATTAGACTTGAGAGGTGAAGAAATCCACAGTAGCCAAATGATAAGCTGGTGTTCGCTGAGTCAACAAACAAGTCAGTTTGCCCTATTCCTAGAAGAATGCTTCTTTGGTCTTTTCTTCAGTCAGCTCCTTGCCCGCGGATTTGGCTCCTTTCAATCCTGTGGGACTGTACTGGGGACTTTAAGTGTTCACCAAAGCTTTATGTTTTCCCAGGGATAAAACAGCTTGCTTTCAGCCCAGTAACTTCTCACTTATTGAGCTCATGGCCCCAGCCCCTGCCTTACCAGACTAATAACTGGAAGAATCTATGCAACCTGGGCCCCACACACTGCATTCCTTTCAGTGTGCCCCCACCTTTCACCTTCTTCAGGTACAGCCAATCAATGCTTGTTCGATGTACTGCTTCATTGCCTCCCATTTCCCCAGCAACAATGTCTTCAGATTCAGCATAAGCACAGACACATTGGCACCTTCATAATGAAAAATAACTCAAAATCCCCACCGTTCCCTATGCGGGTTCCACATCCTGCATACACTTGGCTTCAGTGTCAGAAGTATTGTTCATCTTGAATACAAATCACTTCTAGCGTGGCACTTCTGAGACTCCTCACAGACTGCTCCAGTCTCCAAGTCCCAATTGGCCCTAGTCACTCCTTCCCCATTGGCCACAGTCAGCTCCGGCTATGCTTCAAATACCTCATTCCAAGGCTAGAGCAACAGTGCAACATTGTTGCATCAAATATTTTTAAGATAGAAATGCCTCCTGTGGAGTCATAATGTTGATCTATAGGAGAATGAACAGACTTGAAGCCAAGGAAACTGGTCCTCTCATACTATCTACTTCCCAGAGCCCGAGAGATGATGTTTTCTATGTATTGTCCCTTAATAATATCTTAAAGCAAATAATAGATCAATTTTTTTTTAAAAAAAAAGTGTGTGTGTGTGTATTCTCTTACCTCCAACAGAAGACAGGTAGAATCTCAGCTGTCATTTTTCAAGTCTTATTCTGGTGGATGGCAAATATATAATCTCAGAAGGTCTTTTGTCCTCAGTGTCCCATACCTGTGGATGTTTCTTTGTTGTATGCATGGCTTCCCATACCTATGGATGTTTCTTTGTTGTATTCATGGCTTCCTTGTGCTGAAGTATGCATCTAACAAGAGCACAGGAGACATCTCTGTCTCTGGTAGACAATCTACTCAATAACTTGATGTTGTGGGGGGAAGCAGTAAATGTTCATGTTGTGAGAACATGTGCATATTTGAGAGCATGAGCGTGTGCATGAGGGGACCAGAGGTCAACCTCAGCTCTCTCGATGGGAGCTGGGGCTCACAACGTAGGCTAGGCTAGATGGCCGGTGCATCTCAGGGATCCAGCTGTCTCTACCTCAGCAACATTAGGACTCCAATTGCTTGCCACCACACAAGACTTTTTTATGTGGGATTTGGGAAATAAACTATGGTCCCCATGCTTACGTGACAAACGTTTACCCACTGAGCCATCTCCCCAGGCACTCAAGGGCTTTCTTGATGGCATCCATGTCTGATCACACATGTCCTGCTTCAGTGGATCAAACTATCCATAACTTGCCATGACTGGCCAGGAGAAAGGAGTTTTGGTAGGGTCTCTGTGGCCCATTTGCCTCTCGGCAATTCCATCATCCTTTCTCTAGGAGCATCTGGGGGTCCCACAGGCCTCTCTCTCTCTCTCCACAAATTTAAGTGGAATTCTACATATTTTTCACAGCTCTTTCCCAAAAGCATTGTTCCAAGCACTATCCTCGTCACTCATCCTCTGGCTTCTTACTTTTCCCGAAATGGGAAAGGGAACATCTATCTTTCCTCCCTATGAGCAGTCGTAGACAAGGGTTTCACCCAGCTTTCAGTTTCAAGGCACCACAGTCTTTCATGATACATGTAGCAGATTGGACAGGTGGTTACAGTTCTCCTTCCCTTCCTAGGAGCATCCCTCCTGGCAGACATATTACTGGCTCCTCCTATCAGAATGGAAGCCACCTCCCCACTCCTTAAATCCAGGATGCCATTGTGTCTTTCTCTGGTCAATGAAAGGGATACTGCGACAGCTCTGATACAGGCCTGATGTAGATGATTGATAGGTGGAAGGATGCCCACTGCTAAGGTGTGAAGAAAGCAAAGTCAGAATGCACATGATAAAGGCTCAAGGACATCATTCTCATCCCTCATCGATCATACAGTCCCTAGACATGGACAGAGGTCACGCAACCCTGTGTACCTAGAATCACGCCGACCTAGAATCTGTCTCAGCCACAGTCATCCTATGCTGATTGATATCAGCAGAGTTCAGGCAGCAATAAATGGTGTTTGTATTAGCTGTGAAATTCTGGAGAAGCTTGTCAGGCGGCAAAGGCTAACTGAAAGTATTTTCTCATAACATTTTCCTCGCCTCAAATCTTCTGCATTTCCCTAAGGTTTAGACTTTTGAAACAGTTGCTTGTTCATCTCTCCCCCTAGGCAATACACTCAGGTCCAAGAATATGATTGAATTATAGGCAGTAGGGGAAAAACATTAAATAAGAGGAGAATAAAATAAACAAATGAAACTGGCATTATGTCCCTAAATATTTTCCTAAATGCACTCTATCTGCCAGGGATTTAGGCCCACAGAGAGCTTGTCAGTTTCAAGTCATCAGAGGTTACTTCTGGAACACACACTTTTTCATTACCTATCTCCCATGTATATATCTATAAAACCTGGTTACAGCCCCAGCTATAAACATCAGGGGATTTTTGAACCTCAGTGAAATTTGGAAAGTTGCTCCTTCCCAGGTATTTCCAAGGAATATTGAGTCTGGCTGATATAACCTATCAGGTCCTTATGTATACTACCAGAAAGTAAGATCAATTTCCCACGGTGACTCATACCATCCCCTGCAAACACACATACACACACAAACTTACCAATGTATATGTGTGTATATATGTGTGTGTGTGTGTGTGCATATGTACACATACTTATATCTACATATACTATACTCTTATGTACACAGATATATACCTATACTTACACCATATGCATATACACATTTGAACACATGTGCGTAACTGCATAAACATACACCAAACGTTTACACGTATAGACACACAAACCTTCTGTGACCCAGACTGTGGATTTCCCAATCAGTGCCTGTGCACGTTGGTGATGGGCCTTTAGAGGGTGAAGCTTTACATATTGAGCTGAAAAGCACAACTTCC
>LOJH01022406.1:0-19917 GCA_001685095.1 Ellobius talpinus
GAAAGAGCAGCTTTTACACATTCATTCATTAAAATGATACATTTAACCATTTAGCTTAGTTGAGGAAAATTAGGCTCTTAAATACACACATAAGTCATGAAAGAGGATATAACTTAAATGTTTTTCTACTTTCAACTCTGTCATAGGTTTTTTTTTCTTCTTTTTTCAATAGTAGAAAAGTGTGATAAAATGTAATTGAGAGTGAAAGTATAAAATCCTAAGTAAAATTCCATGGCCTCAGAATGGCCATTCTAACTGTACAGAAGTTCATTAATTGCATAGAGTTTGGGGCTGGGAAGTGTTT
Source organism: Ellobius talpinus (assembly GCA_001685095.1). Classification (NCBI taxonomy): domain Eukaryota; kingdom Metazoa; phylum Chordata; class Mammalia; order Rodentia; family Cricetidae; genus Ellobius; species Ellobius talpinus. Next base: position 305 of record LOJH01022406.1, read on the forward strand.
ATTTGAGTGGCTTCCTTAATCTAGCTATGTGATGTTATTTGTGAGTTCCTTACAATAAAGTAAATTTTTAAAAAGTCCACTAAAAATATATACATGAGCCACAAAGAAGAGAAAAGATGTGGGCTGAGGAACAGCCACCACCCGAGACCAGACTCAGGCTTCCACATGCGTGCATACACATGTGCATGTGTACCCCTCAAAACACAGATAAAGATACCCACACATACAAAAAAAACATGTTGGGGAAAGGGCCTTATAATATGCACCTGATTTTCTGTTTAAACACTCTTTTTAAAAAATTTCTGTTTAAAAAAATACTGTTTGTAACTTGAAACCAGGCTGACCTTGATGATTTATGCTGACTTTTTCATTCACTACTAATTGAGGCTTTTAAAAGTCAGGTAATCTATAACAAATTTGTTCATAAATGCTAAACATAGCAGGTTTAAAAGAAAGCCAGCTGTGATTTTTACTACAATGATTAGATGAACTAGCTTATTACAGGTGCGATTTGGGACAAATCTGTATATATGTGGTGCCAGGGAGCAAACTCAAGCCTAGCTACACTGCAAGCCTAAGGAGTAATATGGAAAACTGGACTTTCCTCACTGAGATGTTAGCATGTGCAGAAATGCAAACTTTCCCCAGCTACCTCATGCCACGAACCATTTACAAACTGTAACAAGCCTCCCTCCAAAGTTGGTACTCTACTTTCTACTCCTAATTTCCCAACATGGCCTCCTTGGCTCTACTTTCTACTCCTAATTTCCCAACATGGTCTCCTTGTTTTTTTTTTTTTAATTCTTTTTTCAAATGGTCAGGCCCAGGCTGTCTCTGGTTGGTGATCGTCTAAGTACCCCAATTCCCTAAGAAACCTCCCCCCCAGAATGTCTGGGAGGATTTCTGGAGTTAGGTAGAGATGAGATGCAGGATGCAGTCTCATCCCTTAGAGTTGGGGGAAGGTCCAGGCTTTCAATCATTTAGTCTCAGATTTTAATCCTAGTCTTTATATAATGGTTATCTTTACAACTGATGATAGTCAATACCATAGGATAGTGTACTATCAGGTTAGAATTTATTAAGATAACACAGTTAAAATATTAAGTGTGATTTTCAGCTTTGATCAGCACACAGAAGTTCCTACGCAGATCTCTGGACAAGATGTAGCTGTTGGAAGTATGATGGACTTTCTTAAAAATGCCAGCTAAATTATCATCCCATTATGTTTCAGACTATCTTTTGTTTTAAATGTGTATACGTGTTTTGTCTGAGTATCACAAGTGTGCCTGAGGCCCATGGAGTTCAGAAGAGGATAGTGAGTCCTCTTGAACTATGGAACTAGAGTTACAGAGGATTGTGAGACACCATGTGGGTGCTGGGAATCAAGCGTAGGTCCCCTGAAAGAGCAGCCAGTGCTCTTAACTGCTGTGTCATCTCTCCAGCACCCCAAAGTTATTTTAAGTCATTGATAAATCACTTTATTGCAGGTTGAGGTAATGCACGCCTTTAATCCCAGCATACAGGAGGCAGAGGCAGACAGGCATCTCTGAGTTTGATGCTAGACTCACCTACACAGTGAGTTCCTGGTCAGCCAGGGCAACACAGTGAGAGTTTGTCTCAAAGAACACAGCCATTGATAATTAATTAAAGAAGGGAAAAAAAAGAAAGAGAACTTCCAAATTGTTTCCAAGTCTGAATATAATCAATATCATAAAAATTATGCTTTTTATATTTACATAAGAATTTAAACAAAAATGTTATACATGGTAAATATTTATTTTTAAAATTCAGTTGACTAGCTAACCTGCTCATGGGTTCACCTACTGATATGTAGATTAGGTATAAAATGAAACCAGCTGTAATTTTTAAAGCTGTGAATGGCATCAAGAAACATGCAAAGCCATCCAAATGTTTATAAACCAGGGATTCCTCTGGGACTCAGTGCCCTGACTTGATGGTTTTTTCAAAGGAGAAGAGTCGAGCTTCGTTCGTACTTGAATTATGTACTTTGCATAAGCCATGTAATTTAACCCACAGGCCCGGAAATAAATTAGCTCCGCCTGCAAAACACAGGCTAAGGAATAACAGGCCAGTAAAAGAGTCTCTCCTGCCTTGCTCTGTCCTCCAGCTCGTTCTTGCCACATTGTTTTGGGAACCTTGTGTTTGACTTGTCAAAGCCTACAATTTTCACTGTGAAGAAGGGATTCTCATTTGAGTTAATGTCTGTACATGTGCCCTGAGGATGAAGGGCATGTGATTTTTTTTAATCCTAAGCAAATGCATATCTTAGCCACTTGTAATCATGACAAAGCTTAAATAATTCAGGCATGAGCATGCCTTTTTTTTTCCAGAACAAAACAAGATTTATTAGTTGACAGCAACTGCCCAAACAGACTCATTTCTCAGATTATTTACAGCTAGAATTCATGTTTGCTTAACCCAAGTAGACTTGGTGAATATATCACGTTTGCTCACTGGGGACATTACAAAATAACATTCAGTATGTGGGGGTTTCTTGCTCATTTTGACACAAATAGTGAACAAGGATACCCCACAGAGAGGTGTGGAAACCCTTTGCCCTGGCATCTGGTTATAAGAAGTACCCGTCCGTATAGGGCCCAACCACAGCCACAACCCTGACCTACAAAGCAGCCCTTCTCAACCTGCGTCTTGACCCCTTCAGGGGTTGGATAACCCTTTCACAGGGGTCACAGATCAGATACCCTGCACATCAGATATTTACATCACGATTTATAACAGCAAAATTACAGTTGTGAAGTAGCAATGAAAATAATTTTATGCTGAAGGGGTCGCAGCACTGGGAAGGTTGAGAGCCACTGCTATAAAAGGACATGACACTATCCACTCATTTCCAGGGGGCCTGAGATGGATGGCTGCTGTTGCCATCGGCAGTTATTAGCCCAGACAGAGGAGCCACTGACTTGGCTCAATAGCATCACCACTGATTCCGTATCCCAATAATACTTTGTGCATGTGTAATGTGACCATCTAGCCTTCCGACATCATTCATGGGGACTAGCTCAACAGACACTGAGTGCCGCATGCCAAAGGTGTTTCCTTCACCCTTCTTCAACTCTTCTTGAAGGGCTCTGCTTTATAGATGATGGTAGTTAGCTTGGTGCTTGTAACTTCACATAACGGTCTAATTCTAGACCCCCTTGGTAAAGAAGGAATTAGCACAAGGACACTCCATTCTAATTTTTGGTAGCTGTCAATGTTGTTAGCCAGAGCTTTAAGCCCTGATGTGGGGGTGGGGAAGAGGGCTCTACCATTGGTGTTAGTAACACCAGAGCTACCATTTCCTTTCTGGAGCACTTGTGAGAGAGAAGTGTGCTTCAACATAAGGCGACTTGCTGTGGATCAGGTAGGACCCACTGCCCCGACAGCCTACCCCACTGACAGAATAACGCCTATGGGCTAGAGATAGGCAGGGGTGCTTTCCGCATAGTCAGCTGCCAATCACTTCTGTTCCGAGGGAGAAGATAGAATTCAGACTAAAACAATCCAGTCGGGAAGCCTACTACCTAAGCCGGGGTGTTCCGATGGCTTTTCTCCTCTAAACAATTCCTAGGGTGCGCGAACCTAGATGATGGTAGCTTTGCTAACCTCATTATTATCAGGCAGCTCATACAGAGAATAGAGTCACTGGAAAACTGGCAAACCAGGAAAACATTAATTCATTCGTGCATTGTTAAAATTAATTAACAATGGCTTATTAGTGATGCAACAGGCAATTAAAGACTGTGTGAGGAGAAAAAATGTAAAGATTAAAAATAACCTCAGAGCATTTCATAAAAACGCTAGCTTATATCTGGGCTGAGGGTGGAGGTGGATACGGTTTCTTTGTAGAAAAGAATCTGTCTTGTTTTCTAAAATAAAGACTTCTTATTATACAGCGTGTTAAATATGTTTTTTCTGTTTTTAAATCTGCTGGTGGGATCTTAAAAAAAAATCTACCAAGCTAACCTATTTTCCACTTCAGAGACGTAGCCACACTGGCTTTGTAGAAAAATAGCATTTGCTTATGAAGTGTTTCTTTAAAATCCTGAATAAGCAGCCATTTAAGTTTTGTTTCATGTGTTAACATTTTGTTGCAAATTGAGCTCTAAGTGTGTGTGTGTGTGTGTGTGTATGCACATGTGTGTGCATGCACGTGTGTATGTGTGTGTGAGAGAGAAGAAAGAATGACAGGGTCTGTGTATATGAGTTCTTGGAGGCTTTTTAAAATTAAAATACAATAATTAAAAATAATTTAAAAATAATTTCTCATAATTATGAATTGGATTCTATAGACAGCAATCCCAGTTTATTACATACAGCCACACTAGGTCCCATCAATCCTGAGCAGCGGGGGAGGTGGCACTGAGGAAAACATGAAATTTGGTATCTGAGTAGACGAGATTTAATTTTGGGGAAACATTTCACTCATAAAATGGATATCAGCCCTGACCTCCTAATTTCAATGCCATGGTGCAACTGTAGCTCAAATAAACCTCAAAGTAAAACAAAGGGACATCACCTCTGGACACACACCACCTCCCCTCCAGTGTGTACCGTCATAGCCTTTGGTATTCCTATAACTGGCTTGTTCGCTTTGGAGGGGGAGGGGGAAGAAGACAAATCACTCCGCGTTTGCTATGTTTGGAACAAGTACAGTATGCTGCTGTAAATCTTACTGTTATTTAGGTCAATATCCTAAAGATAGCTTTAATTGTTTATGAAAGCAAGCTGTAAATCCTAAGGAACCTGACATAATTTCTTTTTCTGTACTGATTTTCTTAGGCTTCTCACTGTAAGGAAAGTCTCTTCCATCTTCATACAATTATGTCTGCAGCGGTATCTGCAGTTCTGTTCTGCACATCCATTTAGCCGGATGCATTTACACTGCCTGTGGTTAAAGGTTATAGAACGGATACAGACAACTGATCATGCATTCTTCTACAAGCCTGCCGCCACCTTAGGGTTTGGAAAAAAACAATCTACAAATGCTATTCCCTTTTTCAGAATCCGTCTTCACTCGGCAGTAGCTTAGCAGGTTTGGTTTTTTGTTTTGTTTTTTTTTTCATTTTTTTCTGCTGCTGCTAGCAATTCTATGAAATTAACAGACTATAAAATGCATCCCCAAGCAGATACATACTGTATTGCAAGCTTTCTCCAAGAAGAGGATATGACTGTGCTCATTCCAGCTGATTTTCTTCCTTAGCAAAACGACTGTTTGATTTTTTCAGAAGCAGAAGGACTCCTTCATTGTGCAGCCGCTCTGCTTCAGTGCATGGAATGCCTTCTACTGCCTGGTTGCAGAATTTGGAGTTTGCTAAACAGTGGTTAGTGATTGGGCTCATCTTGCATCACCAGTTGATGACATTTTTCTTTGTTCCCTCCTACCCAGTTGAGCCAAGACTCTGAGGCTGATATGCAATGTCACTTACAACATTAATCAGATACTGCATTTAAGGTGAGCTGTCCCTTGCCTCCTCCTCCTTCCCTCGCGCTGGCTCGCTTGTGGGCTGCATGCAGTGCGTATCTTGCTTGTGTGAGCCTAAGATGGCAGGCAGGATTAGCCGTGCTGTGCTGTGTGTGCGTGCTGTGTAGAATTCATTACATGTTGCCTAGTATTTCCGATGTGAGTATGTAAACGCTCTCTATGCCATATCATCTGGTAGCGAAGCCTAGCTTTGCATCATTACAGCCTTCGTTATTTCGACATCACCCTTCTTTTTGGGTTCATTTGCTGCTGGAGGTTTGCTTTCCATCACATTCAAAATAAGATTCTCTCTCTCTCTCTCTCTTTTTAAACAAAGCCAATAAATCCCACAAAACCCTAAAACCCAAATAAGAACAAAACTCTGCTACCAGATGGTGTCTCCCCCTTTCTTCTTGCATTTGCTGTCTTTTAAATAATGTATGTTGTATTGTTAATTAATGTGAATATCAAATTAAACACTTGAAACTTACATGTTTATTATGCAGGTAGGAGGCCAGGTGGACTCTATTTTTAACTCCTAGGTACCGCATCGTGTGCGACCAGCGCAGGTCCTGCCTCATATTTGTGTTTTCAGTGCTGGGATCAGTGGTTTGATTTTCAGCAGACTGTGATTGTGACTGTAGCTGTGGCCTTTGCAGTGGTCAGCTCTGAGCTTTGAACTCTCAGAGGAGCAAGGGAGAAGAAAATCCAACACACCACCTCCTTGGTTGCAGCCTCAGAGAGTCCTCGGAGAAGAAACTTCTTCCTTCAGTCCTGCTTTGCCGTTGATAAATTCAGTCCTCGTGATCACAGTACACTCAGGCTGCTCTGCGTGTGACGCTTGGTGTGTGTGACCATTGCATCTGAAACTCGTGAGCAGGAAGACGGAGAAATCAGTGGTCTCCATCGCCTCCCTTAAAAATGGCCGAGTGTCTTGTTATGCTAGCACTGCCCTGAGTGACGCGCACAGGTAGGTTGGAATAATTTGCATGCTTTAAAGATTTTTTTTTGAGCCATGCAGGAAAAACATCAGATGCATTAAAATGTGACTTTTAAAAATTGAAACTAAGATACTTGTAATATGTTGGAGATGGCATGAAGCTAAATAGCCCCTTGTATCCAAATACTACATAAACACAAGCATAAACTTATAAAGAGCCTGCTGTAAAAGTGAGATGGTTTCTGTTTTAAAGAAATTCAGTTGTATTAGGTGTGGCACCACTAGACAAAAGAATTTTTTTTTGAAAAGTCTGGTGATTTGGCTCAATTTTAGCTTGAAACTAAAAAACAAATGGGTTTCTGAGATAATCTCCAAGAGCGTAAATAAGTTCAATAGGAACTATGAAAAATGTTTAATCTTTAAGAAGCGGACTTTAGCTGTATTGTGTGAAATATGAAAATTAAAAATTAAATTCTTTCAAAATCATATTTTTTGTCGTATACAATGATACAACACACCATTTGTATGTGCATGGAGCTGAGGGGCGGGGCGTTATCATTTTTGAAGGGGGAAATGCTGAGTTTCCATGGCCCTCCTAGCAGAAACCGAGCTCCATTAAATGAAGCTGAGCCCTTAGAATAGCTCATTGCAGAAATACGGCTGTGACTCCCTGTGTACCAAATCCTGGTATTTTTCAAAATCATTTCACAATCTCTTTCCTTTGAGCTGAACCCCTCAAAAAATATTTTAGTTTCAAATTAACACTGGGCCAGAACCTGTTTCCTTGGTAACCAACTCGTATTTAAAAATGCAGTAATAGATATGCACAAGAATGTGTTAGAAACGGAGCCACTTGCCAAGTGAGAGCCTTGCAGTTCTGTGTCCTCTCACACAGAATGTGCACTGGATTTAGACATTCTTTTTCAAATGGCAGTCTTCAAACCTTAACATCCCAGCTGCATTTCTAAATCTGCAGAGGCTTGCTCCGTGGCAGCTGTTCCCTTCCCCCTTTGTGCTCAGCACGTTCTCAATGAAGGTTTCTCCACGCGCTCTAGAATGCAGTCCAGGTTTGTGGAGAGAGGTGGGCTTTCATTCTCATGAGTTCATGAGCGCCGCTGAAACAAAAGCCATTTCAGAAATTCTAAGAATCAGCCAATGCCTCTGGTTCTACCTTCCTCAGCCCTCCATAGTGACCTCCCAGCTTCGGGTAGAGCTGCACCCAAACCCAAGCCTTCCCTCCCCATGACAAGTGTCTGTTTAGCCCTCATGGGAGCATCTTTAGGGCTGCTGCCAGACCTGAACCCTCCAGGAGATGTTCCCAGGTGAAGAAGTTTGAGATTCAGAACCATCTATGTAAATAAGCGCTTGTTTCCAGCAGTCTGCTTCATTTCCTACAGCAACATCTGCAGTCAAATCTCTCATGGGTTAAAGAGTGGCTGTTGTTTATTGTTGTGTTGTTTTGAGGCCAACTAAATTATTGTGCTTAGAATCATTATGTGGTTCAGTTATATCAAAGCATGATTCCCACGGTGATTCGTTCTCTGGGCTTGCCACGAAATAGCCGTCTTCCTGCAACACTTTTTTTTTTAATCTGCTTGGGAGCCATTTTGTTTCTTGCCTGTGACTTAAAATGACTAAGTACATTTCGAATATACTATCCGTCAGGTTGCAGACTGAAGGGAAATGTCAGAAGCCTGATAAAGAATGGACATTTATTTTAGGACTGGCAGCATTAACAGTTTCAGAAGGATGGGGCTAATTGTCACTCACTCTTGGACAAGCATAGTGAGCTCTCAGCATCTGTAGTTAAAACACTTGCTGCTCGGAAAGAGTCTAGCAGAATGTCTTCCATCTTTATAGGCCAGGACAAATTAATCCTTTTAAATGAATTTGAATCTTAACTACAAGATTAGGTGGATGAAATGCAGTTGTTTTAGCATGAATGAATGCCTGATAGAACCCACGCTCAGAGGATGTTGATCCTTTTGTTTTCTACTTAAGCATGGTTGCGTCATCGTGTAGATTTTCATAGCTAATGATTTTTTAAGTGGCATTATTCATTTGTGTTGCTCTAAAAGAATTTCAAATATAATTCATAGAGCCAGAAAACCAAATACAACTGTTGGGAAATACACTGCACTGTTATCACTCTAATAAATAGACCAGTGAATGGGAGAATAATTATTATTTATTACTTTGTCATGTGTCACTTAGAGCGATATTTGCAAGGCATAAAGCTTTTCTAAACTTACCCATTTACAATTATTATTGGATTTCCTAGATTTGCCAAAATGAGGGAAAGTGGCACTTACTCCTTGCTGTCTAACAGACTAGGTAAGCTTAACCCCTTTACACTTTTTGGCTGAGGTGTTTGCGCTGGGCAGGCCAGAGCAGGTGCGACAGGAGAATGTGCAAACAACTGCTTTGTTCTACCAAAATGCAATGGGCAAATGTGTGGTTTTCTGCCTGAATGATTTATGGTATAAAACTCTCAACTCTAGTTCCTCTTTGGGGAATAGAAAAATGTTTTTCCAAGCTTTAACTCACTGGTGATGTGTAAGGCTTCATCTCTTGCTTCTACACTGGTGTGGATCTAACTCAGTCTTCTCTGAGGACCTCCTGTAGCTAGAATGGCAGCCAGGCCACAGCATAGGCTTGGCATCTCTTTATTGCTTTATATGTTGGGGTGGGGATCTAGAAAACACCCAGCACCTTTCTCTTTATTACTCAATCATGCTGAGTCCCATGCAGCAGCTCTTCCTAATTGCTGCTTTCCAAGGCATTCAGCATTTTTACTGAGCACCTACTATCTACCAGACATAGTCCAGAAGCTAGAAATACAATAATCGACAAAACAGACCAGAGCTTGCTTCTCATGTTTCTGCCTCCAATAAGGCAGGGTAGACAGTAGGGAAGCGGCAAAAAAAAAAAACCCACAAAAACAAAAAAACCCATGAAGGCAAATAGCTAACAAACCCAAGAACAAGAAGGAAAAGTAGCTGGGTGCAATGGCACAAGCACCCAGTGTAGTTTGAGCACTGGGCTAGCCTGGGCAAGTGACCCTGTCTCAAAAGCAAATAAAGAAGAGCTAGAAGTTAAAAAAAAAAACGGATGATGTGCTGTAAGGAGAACCACTCGAATGGTTGGTTTGGGAAAGCCTTCCGGGGCTGTGGCACTGGAGTGGAGACCTACAAGGTAAGGACACAGCAGGGCAAGGAGCTGGTGGAACTGCACCATGTGCAGCAGAGTGTGCAAGCATGAGCTGCAACCCTGTCTCGGTGGACCCATCAGCCTCCTGAAGCCAGGCTTCACAGCTTCATGGTTGTTCCTGTCTTTGCGAGCTCCTGGGGTGAAGGCAGCCCAGGCCCCTGCCGGCGGCTGCTTTCGGGCCTGTCAGACACCAGCTATGTCTGCCTTTGACCCCGGCAGCACCCTGAGTCTACGTGGGAAGGTAGAGTGAAACTCTTGGCACTGCATCCCAAGGAGTGATGCAATGCTGGCGCAGACCCAATGTCAATTCAGTAACGGCCTCTTGGAGCAAGGAATGTTCTGGAAAGTATCTTGTTTTGTTTTTCATAAGGATTCCAGGAGTTAAGCTCATGGCAAAACACCGAGACTTCCATTTCTTTCTCTTTTTTTTCCCAAAGGGCAAAATGCTCGAAGGGTCTATATTTCAACTGGCCAGTAAACAGCCTTTGTCTTGAAAAGCCTAACACACTCGGGTTCTGCCTGGTTTTTCCCTGATATAGCAACAGGGCTGAGAAAAGGTCTTCAGAGCTACTGCTCTTCCATGCCTGTCAGGTTAGTTGCCGATGGGGGTCAGAGAACAGGAATGATCCGTTATACAAGTTTAAACACTCTACGGTCCTTAAAAGCCTTCCGAACATTCTAGAAGCACTCTCTAAAACTGATCTGTAACTTAGCAGATTACTGAGTACCCCAGAGGTGGCCTGGCTGGTTCTTCATACTTCATTGGTTTTACGAAACATCCCGCTGCAGGACAAGCTTGTTCTAGTCCTTTGTTGTAGAGAATTGCCTGCCATGGGTGGAAGCAAGAGATGCTTCAGCAGTTTGGTTCACCCTTGGTGTGTTTGCCTAGCATTTCCTAGGTAACGGACACTGTTGTCGGCCAGGCAAAATGGATCTGACAATGCCCCCACGGGACTCTGTTCAGCTCCCCCCAAAGGGCTAGATAATGATACGGACAGGCACAATGACGTATCCTTCCTGTTGAAGAAAGAAATATGTGTTACCGTTCCCTGAAGTCAATTCTTCAGTTTACAGGCAGCTCAGCCAATGTCAAGGATAGGTTCCTTCACTTGGACTCAGTGTCTTTTCTCTTGCCACCTCGCTAAGACGTGTTGGCTCCTAATAAGCCACCGTATGCCTGGCTACCCTTCTCCAAGCTGGTCCGCCTACATTGCCAGGTGACCTCAGTAACTGGCTGCCACTTTCGAATTCATGAGCAGATGTTAGGTTGAGAAGCTCTTGAATGCAAGAATTTGAATTTGTGATGCGGGCAACAAAGGGGCGGGGAGGCCTGGCTCCTGACATCTGCAGAAAGCTTGCTGGGCAGCAGGTAAATTGAACCCAGTTGCTAAATCCCTCATCTTTGTTAGGTGATCCCAGCAGTCACCGCTGAGGTCTAAACATCGGCTGTGACCAGACAATTGTTCTCTGGTCTTGCAGCTGACTCTGCATCTTTTTGTTTAATGGAATATTTTGGAGAGCAGTATTTGTGTCCGCTCTCACTCTGTTAGGCCTGCAGACGGATTTTGTTTTCTATTCCTGTTTTGTTTTTTTAAATGCCAGTATAAATATTCTTTCTGTGTTCATGAACGCATGGAGGCTTTCATTGTTTGCTTTACACAATAAAATAACCATCTTCTTTACCCTCCCTCGCTTGTTGCTACCAAATGGGAATTTTGAAGTATCTTTTCCTTCTGCGTACTAAAATCCCTTACTGGGTCTGAGGCCTTGCTCTAATTAAGGCCTCACTGTGCTGCCCTTCTCCCCAACACAGAGCTTGCTGCAGAGTGCCCGCCTGAGGGCCTTACAAGCCTGTGAGATGAGAAAACAAAAGCCACCAGCTGAGAATGTGGTTAAATCCCAGAAGGGCAGTGCCCTTGTAATCCCCACCCCACACTGCCCCCTTTTCTCTTTCTTTCTAGAACTCAGAAAGGGAAAAGGAGGATTTTTAGCAGGGACAGGGAAGAACTATGCCATGGATTCTTCAAATGCAGGGTACAGGAAGTCACGTGGAGAGAACAGGGCATCATCTGGAAAGCAAAATGGGGTGGTGCCGACCCCCAACGGGCAGCAGGCAGCGGCTGAGGTGGTCAGAAAATGGGAACGATGGAGCAGGCAGCAGGCAGTGGGGGCAAACAGGGGAGCCTGCTTTGCCCCACTCTGAAGCCAGGGGTTCAGGGTACAAGGGAGAAAATGAAGAGTCTGCTGTAGAGAAAGAAGTCTTGGGTGCAGGCCGCCGGCCAGCTGCATGGAGACAAAGCTCTAAGCCGTTCTGTTGGGCATTGGACATCTCACTGACCTTGTTACTTAATTGTGCCACGTAGCCTATTGGGCAGCATCCACTGATGGCTCTCCTTCGATGTGATAAATCTTACAAAGCCTTACAAAGTCTTTAGTTCCATCCTAAAGCTCAGAATGCCAGAGAAGACCCCCTTCCCTCTTGTTCTATTAGACCTCCACCAAAGTTTAAACAAAGTGAGAGGGCTTTTAGTTTGTGCTGCGCCTAAGAACAAGCTGGACTCCCACAGAGCAGACTAGAGCCAAACCTGCAGGGTCTGGGAGAAGGAAAGCTAGACAATGACTCGGGACCAGTGACTCGGGAACAGTACATAATTTATCTGGGAAAAGACCTAGAGGGATATCTGTGGTCTAAGTTCTCCATTTCCAGGCTAGGGAGTCCCAGGGCAGAAAAGGAGAAGGGGATAGGAAAACGTGCCTCTTTTGGCCCATGGTCAGCCGATGCTAGCGTAGCTGGAGAAATAAAGTTAGCAGTGGGTTAAAGACTGTTGCTGAGCCATAAACTCTCCAGTGGTGGTTAGCCTTTACCAGGGAGTGGTAGAACAGGGAGGGTAAGAATCTAGAAAAACAGGTTACTTTAGTTCTGAGAATTGTCATTTGTAAACCAAAAGGGGGGCTTAACAAAATGGTGTGACCATGGCTAACACTACCCAAAATACCTGCTGTAAACTGCAGAACCAAGACATTCTCTTTCCCAAATCCATGCTTCTCTGCATTTGGCTCCCTCAAAGCCTGCTCCTCCTTCCTCTTCTTCCTCCTTTCTTCCCTCTTTTCTTTCCCTCTCCCTTCCCTCCCTGTCATCCTTCCTTCTTCTTCACCATCCTGTGTGGTCTCAGTGCTCCTTGGCCATCCCCAGGGGAGATTCTGATTGTCTGAATGTCGTGGTCTGCAGAAGAACCAGGACAGGGTGGCATGGGAACATTGAGTATGTTGTCTTCCTTGCGCTTCTTGCCTGCCGCTGACAGAAATTCAAACCAGACTTGACATGCCCCAGGTGTGGTTCTTTTTCTCTCATTGGGGGAACTGGTCGGAGGGAGCAATTGTGCCTTCAGAGGTTGTGTGCGGAGTCAAATGTAGTCTCATATTTGACTCCTAGTCTAATGTTCCTTCTATTAAACCAACTGTTCCCAGTTAACAGGGAAGTTTAGCCCTTTCGTCTATAAATGATCAGATAGAAAACAGCTGAGGCTTTTTTAATGCCTAATTTTTTTTAATTAGGAATATGGGGTAGAGTGTTTACCTAGCATACATAAGGCCTTGGGTTCAAGCAATGCCAAAATAAAGAATTAGACAAAACTTCAACAGATTGATTTTAAAGATGGAGTCGACTTTCTCTAGAGATCTGTGAATCAGGCAGCTCCTTTTCTATAACAAATGGGCTGCTTTGGGCCTGGCAAGAGCCAAGTTTTATAAGGTGGCTTGAGAGGAAATATGGGGGTTCACACTTGTTTCTTCAGTTTTCTTCCCTTAAGAGGGTTAAAGCAGAGGGACTTTCTTATCTGGCAGCCAGGGTTGGCCTACTTCAGAATTATCTTCTGGTTTCTCAACCTAATTCTAGTTCAGTAATTTGGAACCTTAGTTCATCTATTGGGATCCACAAGGAACTCAGTATCAGTTTTTTATTGAAGTTGGGTGTGGTGCTATCCAACTTTAATTCCAGCACTCCAGAGGTAGAGCTAGACAGAGCTCTGAATGTTCAAGGCCAGTCTGGTCTACATAGTGAGATCCGGGCCAGCCAGGGCTACAGTGAGACCCTGTCTCAAAAAAAAAAATAAAAAATAAAAAAAACAACAACAAAAAACAAAAATAGTGAGTTGATGCAAAGCTAAGGATACTGCATGAGTATATAACAAAGAAGAAAGCAAATTTTCAAATTTTATATTGTTGAAATAAAATATAATAATCTACAATATTAGCCATAATAACTATAATAGTTGTAATTGTGTCTCTACACTATTTTGCACAATGAAATTTGAACTCCATATGATTTTCTCATATAATGTTCTTCTGTTTGGTACTCCCTCAACCACATCACTTAAATATGTGAAACTTGGGCTGGAAAGATGGCTCAGATGGCTAAGAGAAAATAATGCTTTTGCAGAGGACCCAAGCTGGATTCCCAGAACCCATCTTTCTCACAACTGTCTGTAACTCTAGCTCCAGGGGATCCAATGCCTCTGGCCTACTATGTGAACACAAGCCAACAAAGATATATATTGTGAATAACATAATTTTAAAAATATTGTTTAATCTTAAAAAATATAAAATTATTCTCAGGCCATAAAAAAACAGGTCACAGGTTAGATTCAGATTTGAAGATCTGTCTTCCCTCACTTCCTCCCTCTCTTCCTCCCTTTATTGAGGCAGGGTTTCCCTTTGTAGCCCAGGCTGAATTTAAACTCACAGTCCTCCTGCCTTAGTCTCTAGAGTACTGGGATTACATGCATGAATGATGATTTCTGTTTTGTAAATTATAACCTGTTTTGGGGACCAACTGGCCAAATTGAGCCAATATGTTTTGTTTGATTTCTAATATTTTTAAAACAGTGTGAGTGTGTGTGCATGTGTGTGTATGTGTGTGTGTGCATGTCACACATGTAGAGATCAGAGGATGACTTCCGGGGGTTCAGGAACTGAACTCAGGCTACCAGGCTTGGCAGCATGCACCTCTGCCCACAGAACCATCCCACTGGCCCCAAGTTCTAGTCATATTTTCTACTGAATGTTATCTTCTAATTTTTTTACTTTTTCTTATAAAACTATGATATACGTACAGCGAAACAACTAGAATATTAATGTTTTACACCTATCATTTTAATCTTTTATCTGCATTCAGTAAACATTTTAATGCTTTGTAGACACATTGTATATTTTCTTAACAGATAACACAGTACAAGCATTTTATACCATTTAAAAATCTTTCACAAACATACACTTTTAAAACTTTACTATGAAAATCTTGAACATATAAGGGCCTAACAAATGTTCTCCTTCTTTTATGCCAATTCCTTCTTTATTTCAAAGGAAATCCCACACTATATATCTTTGTTGTTGTTTTCAAGACAGGGTCTCTAACCCTGACTGTTCTGGAACTCATTATAGAGCAGGCTGGCTTTGAACTCACAGAGATCCATCTGCCTCTGCCTCCTAAATCCTGGGATTAAAGGTGTGGACCACTAAGTCTGGCTTTCATACCTCAAATCTTTTTATCTCTGACTCTCGAGTATGCTTCTCTAAAAGAGACAAATTCTAAGAAAAATTTTTGTCTTAGGAAAGAAATGCTGAATTATGTGGGGCTGGATAATGTTCCAGAATAATGTCTGGAACTTTCAAATGAATCAGGAGAGGAGGAGGGGAGAGAGGGGGAGGGAAGAGGAGAGAGAAAAAGGGGAGGGGGAGAGAGGAAGAGGAGAGAGAGAGGGGAGAGATGAAGGTGGAGGGAGAGAGAAGAGTCCTTGCCATTCTTCTTCTGTAAGCTTGAAATATTTCTTTAAAAAACGTTTTTAAACTGTAGATTATTGAAAACATGTATAGCTGCTGCAGGGCCATACCGTACTGCTGAATGCCACCACATCTCTAGGGGATGTATGAATTTGTCCAATTAGGTCATTAAACAGACAAGCACAATTCTAAGTCCCACAAAATTCATCTCATACTATATTGAATTTCATTGGCTCCACACAATTCCCCCTTTCTCTTAGATCCTTGCTTTAAAAAAAAAGTAGTCTAGGACTAGAGGCTTGGTCAGATTCCAACTCTTTCCATTTTCCTTTCCTTTTTTTCTCTTTGTTTTGTTTTGTTTGAGACAGGGTTTCTCTGTATAATAGAGAGTTCCCGGCTGTCCCGTAGACCAGGCTGGCCTTGGACTCACAGAGATCCGCCTGCCTCTGCCTTCCTAGTGCTGGGACTAAAGGTCTGTCTTGTGTGACAGCTTTGGGGCTTCATTGGAGCTATCCCATTCCCACTAACAGTTAGCCTGGGTCTGGGTAGCAAGCACTCAACTCTTAATCCCCACCCTGCATAGAACAGGAATCCTCCTGTAGGCCAGGGCCACATCTCCTAGGATGGACGTTTTCATACATTTCTCTGCCAGGTACTCAAATGTATCTGCAAGTTGATATCTCAACTCTAAATGCTTCGACAGAGGCTGTGGTCCATGTCAACACCACATCACATCCCTAGGAAGTCCTCCAGGAATGTTGTGTAGACGACAGAAAATGATAGGGATGGGACGGTCTGAAAGGCTTGAACGCAAAGAGATAAGCAGCCATAAGAAAAGAAGACCCAAGAAAGGGCTCAGTGGTTAAGAGCACTGGCTGCTCTTTCAAAGGACTTGGGTTCAATTCCAAGCACTCACATGGCAGCTTGCAACATCTGTAACTCCACTTCCAGGGGATTCAGTATCCTCACACAGACACATACACAGGCAAAATATGAGTGCGCATCCCATATTTCTATCTGGTATGGCAGCCAGGCTATCAAGCCATAGTTCCCCACCTGAGGTGGTCATGTGACCTTCCAGACAGCCTGTCGCTACCTAACAAAAGGTCAGGATGTTGTTTTGCTCCTTTGTAATTTGGAGGATGCCTGAAAGGATGCTAACTCAAACCTACGGGACAGCTAGCATAGGGAGCACACAGGTAGTTGTGGGCATGACTAAAAGCCATTAACTGGTTACCTAGGAAACAGAATGCTAATGTATTTCCCCTCAGTTAAGTTTTGGTATAAAGACTGTTTGGAGAATAAACAAGGAGGAATTCTTCAGCATGTGAACTCAGGATATCATGAGGGACCTTGGAGAATCTCCCTCCCGATAATGCCATGTGAGTTGTGTCTTTATTCCCGCACCTCCACACTGGTCCAGAGAGAGATAGTCTATGTTGGGGTCTGGTCCAGAGAGAAATAATTTATGGTCTGGGCTAGCACCGGACCCTGACACAATGGTGCCCAGACATGGGGTTGATCCGCGGACCATGACAGAAGACCAAGTTAGAATTAAGAACTGAGAATGTCATGGTGAGGGGCAATGTTCACTATAAATTGGCAGAGTTGCGAGAGACCTGATTTGTGGAGGATGACTTTCCAGAGTTTAAAGGGGCAACATTTTAGTCTTTTTAGTTACTATCTTGAAGTCCTATAAAGAAAGGGTGAAGTCAGTGTTAAACCGCCCCACAGTCTTAATCAGAAAGCACATGCAGTCTAACAGAAATCCTTTGGGAATTAAATGAAATGAGACAGAAAACAAAGATAGCTTCCTGGACAAGGCATAGGAGTTGTGCAGCAAAGATAACCAGACCAAAGTTTAAGAGGAAGAAACTTAAAGTCTTAGATTCCTTGTTTTCCTTTTTAAATTAATTGAAATGGAAATTGTTACACGGACAACACCACATGTAGTTATTTTAGAAAAGAAAATTTCTGTAAAGAAAACCTTTACAGAAAAGTGATAAGGTGGGATGTTTCTGGAAATTTCCAGATAGTTCCTCATACTCAGGATGATTAAGACAGCCTGGTTATGAGAGAGGATGGAAAATTTTGAAGGACTAGCTGATTACATAACTTTTAGGCTATTACTGTGATAGTTTAGTTATTAATAACAATTTGAGGAAATCTGTTTGCTTCTGGAGAACGCATTTGGCTCCTCTAAGAAAGAAGTGCAACTGTTTGTGAATGCCCCGTAGAGGTGAGGAGCCATGCTACGATACCAGAAAGCCAGAGCCTAATTTCCCTAGAAACAAGCTGTTGACCGCACCTGATCAAGACGCCTCCCAGAACCCATTAGCAAGATGAAGAGTGGACCCTGGAGTCCCACCTAGGTCTAAGTCCCATGTGACCCTAGCAGCTTCCCCCATGGAAAATCGCTGCACAGAAAGTTAACCTTCACTGTTAACACTCACACCTGCCTGAAATTAGAGCAAACTTAGAGCAGCTGGGCGCTGCTGTGAAAGCTTCACACGTATTATGTAGTTCGGTTAAAAAAACAAAACAAAGAACACCTAGGAGGTAGGCATTACTATTAAAACTTGCTGCATGTTAGATAGCGAAGCTGAAGGCCAGAGATGTGGCCTTATAGCAACAAATCTGAGCTGTCAACTCAGGCAGGCTGAATCCAAAAGGCCAAAACTGCCTTGCTCTCCACCTGGCAGTGGCGGGCCATCAGTCACCAGCAGCAGTATGGCTTACAGTCTCTTCTTCTGTGTATATCAGTTTTTAAAACATTTTCAGAATTTCCAGAAGCCTCAATGGAAACATATGTAGCACGAATTCTAATTGGTCTTAATAATAAAAACCTGGAGCCAGATTTCACGGCAAATGCTGAAAAGATCAGAGAAACAAAGGAGCAAGCAGCTAGAGAGACTTCTACTGAAACCTCAGGTCGAAGGGCTGAGCTCCTTCCTGTCTCCTCTCTCTGCTTAGCTGTCCTCTCTCCATCTCCCTAGTACTGAGACTAAAGACGAGATGCCAAGTGCTGGGATCAAAGGTGTGAGCGCTGTTTCTCTTTTAGACTGATTAAATCTTAGGTAGCCCAGTGTGGCCTTGACTTTCTGATCTTCCAGCTTCCACCCCCCAAGTGCTGGGATTAAGGCGGATGGCCTGGCCTCTATGGTTAACTAGTGGCTAACTCCGCCCTCGTATCTTCAGGCCAGCTTTGTTAGAATACAAACAAAATATCACCACAAACGTACAAACATGCAATTAGACCACGAGTTTCTTTGGTCTTGTTTTTAAGGCTGGAATTCACCGTTATCAACAAGTTAGCTCAGGTTTTGTGGACGTTCTCATTGACAGTTACGTAGACAAAAATATTTCAGGCTTTTTTTTAAGGGGAAGATGAATCATTGCTTAATAAATGCAGTTTAGTGGAGTTGATCTTTCTGAACACTGGCCTACGGAGAGAACGAATAAAAGGGTTCTTGGCATTGAGACGGCTCGGAACTGCTTGTTATGTGTTTACACATGTTGCTCAACCCATCAACCGTCACAGCTCTGTTCTTAAGTGACACCATTCTCATTCTTTTCCTGCATCATTTAAGATGCTTTACTTTGCATATACTATTAAAATCTACTCAACTCACCAAAATGACCACATCCCTAACACTTGGTGAGGAATTCGGATGCATACAGAAAGGGCAGAACTGTATTCCACGAAAACAGCCTTTTTCAAAATCTTAAGGTGTAGCCTGGGAGTCTTTTCGAAAGAAACAAATTAAAGACTCAGTGCTGGATGATTCAAAACAAAACAAACACCTGCACCTAGGTGTGCATGAGGCAGTAAGCGCGCCACACTGTGAGTTGGTGGAGGAAGGATGCCAGCAGGCAGGCAGTGGCCTTTGAGGAAGACGGTCCGCTCTTTTGGGTGAGACAGTTCTTATACCATGTTGGGAAATAATCTAGGCCTCCCCTGACAGTCATGGGAAAGCACAGGTTACACCTTGTTCCTGAGAATTTGGTACGGCTAAACCATCACAGGACCTGGGTCCTCGAGGCCTGCGCCCGGTGCCCAGGGCCTGCTCTGTGACCCTGCAGCCCTGTCCCAGCCGGCTCTAGAGGCTCTAGAGCGGTGGCACCGGGAGCTGGAGCCCCGCGACCCTCAGCCTCCCTGAGGCCTGGGCGTCCGCTCGAGGTCTGGCCGCCCTCCGGCCT
>LOJH01022407.1:0-10912 GCA_001685095.1 Ellobius talpinus
TATCTATCTATCTATCTATCTATCTATCTATCTATCTATCATCTATCTATACATTTCCAAGTCAAAACTGGTAAAAACCTTTTCTTCACTGAGTCTAATGAAATATATCCCTGCTTAACTGTTAAAAAGTGAGCAGTAAATAACAAGAGTATTTCTCAAAAGCAGGATTTGTTGTTTACTCTGGTCAGAAACAGCAGAGGGCCCTTGTGGCTATCAATCTGCAGAGTTCTGAGTGCTAAGTTGGTGTTTGACTTATCCTGACTGGCTGACAGGAATGATATGTAATAAGGGATAAACTGAGGAACCCATCCTAAGCTGGAACCGAAAGAGAACTTGTGGTTCAATGCAAGCCATAAACTGATCATATACATACAATGACTCCTCTTTTTTCCAGCTCCTTAAAAACGCCTTTCTTGGAAATGGAAAAGGTCAGTGTTAACTGGCAGCCGCGTTCCTCTGCTCTGGGTGGGGTGATGATGTTCACAAGTGGCCCCTTGTTTTCTGTGTTCCCTTTGCTGTGGTATTGTTTGAGCATGTATTCCAGATAGCCTGTCAGCAGAATGGATTTTCTCCTCAGGGCTGCCATAGTTGCTTGCTGGAAGAGCTGAGAATGACAATCAGATTAGCAGTGCCTACTGACTTAAAGAGACACAACGCTTAAATGTAAATCGCACATGAAAAGGAAATTCCCATTTTCGATCTATTAAAAGCTCATCACCTTTCAGGAAATCTTTTCCCTATTAAAACACACCATCTTTTTAAGCGCTTTGTCATTAATAGTGAAGGTAAAGTTTCCATGACAGAAAATATATGTGAATAACATTTTAAGCAATATTTGCAAGAGAAGGAAACTTTTGCTTAAGAGCATTCAACTGTTGTCTGTAGTTTGGTCCACAGAACATTCCACACAAGACAAATACATGTGCAAATGTGAATATTGGTAACATCCACAACATCTTGGTGATCACTATATTTTGCCAAGTCAGTAGTATTTTGTTGTTGTTGTTTGTTTTCTGAGACGTGGTTTCTCTGTGTAGCCCCCGACTGCCTGGAACTTGCTGTGTAGACCAGGCTGTCCTTGAACTCAGAAATCCACCTGAGTGGATGGATTAAAGGTGTGAATTGCTGTCACCCAGCTTATATTTGTAAAGTTAAATTATGAAGCTGATTTTCTCAGGGAAGCTAACAATGCTGCATAAGTATTATTGCTGAGGAATTTAGCTGCCAGTACCTTCCTTCTACCTCTCCTTTCCTTGCAAACTCTAGCACTTGGGCAAAACATTCCCACTTGCTGTCTGATGGGCCTGTCAGAATTGGAGGCAAGGGTCTACAATAATTGTTGTGCTAATATTATGAGCCAGAACAGACATGCGTTTCTGTCTTGATTAAAAAATGTATCCTCCACATAAGGACCAAAGGAAATGTTAACAGCGTGATGCATATGGGACACCATTAATGTCCTTTGCTGTAATGTGAGCCAAAAGATCAGGAACAATATGGGTGAAGTCATTCAGTGATATCTGGATTTATCAAGACATGAAACAGCATGTGGGAGAAGGAATTCTAATAAGACTTGACCCAGTAAGCCAAGATTTCTCTGGATCTACCATGTATAAGGTACGGATTTGCTAAAAGTTAGGG
Source organism: Ellobius talpinus (assembly GCA_001685095.1). NCBI lineage: Eukaryota > Metazoa > Chordata > Mammalia > Rodentia > Cricetidae > Ellobius > Ellobius talpinus. Next base: position 1,642 of record LOJH01022407.1, read on the forward strand.
CCATGTGTTAGGGAAATTAGTGAAGGGCCAGCCGCAGGCTCTAGGTCCATGCGTAAAGCTGTGAATTTGCCGAAGAGAGAAGCACTGTTTGAGATGAGTGACTGCACCTGTTACTGCAGGCAGATGGAGCTGCAGGAAAGATGCAGCTTCAGGCAGAGGCAGGTGTAGGAAGGTGCAGGTGTCTTTGTAGAGACCAGGTGCCAGCATCACCAGCTTTGGGACATTAGGGCCAAGCTACCGGTTTTATTACCTTTTAGAAAACAAGACGCTGGCCAGCTGGAGCTTCTGGGAAGCCAGTCAGGGTTTAGGACAGCACCCTCCTTACAGAGTAGGAGCAGACTGGCTAGGCAGGTCTCATAAGACTTTGAAACGAACTATGAGATGCATTAGCTCAAGTTTATCTCTGGATATTATTCTAAAATTATTTTGTTTAATAAACTATTCTATAAAATTTTCTGGTTCAGCTACTGGGCCCCCCAAATATGCACATAGGGTAATGTGTAAAATACAATTTGCCCCTTTCCTTCTGCTTCTAGGACTCTTGCAAGTACCCAAACCCTTGACAGCCATGCTTCATAAATATAATAGCATTGAACTTTCATGTGATGTTGACACATCCTCTCACACACTCTAGTACTTAAGGATCCTACTGAACGGCACCTAATATGGCACAACTACTGTGTAGCTACTTGTAAACACCACATCAGCTGGATATAGTAACAAGGAAAAATAGGAATGTACAAGAAGAATGTTTTCCCTGGGGTATGGGCTCCGTGAATGAAGACCCTGTGCATATGGAGGAAAAAGTGTCCACTTTTAACAATTCGTTTGCATCTGCAGTGAATGAGGCTCTTGGAGACCATTAACTATCACTTCTAGTGTTCTTAAAAAGATGTGGCATTTGCTGAAATGTCATTGTGTTCAATGTCAACCAGCTTTATTTTTTATATTATAAAATTACATAATTATATTTCAGTTAAAATGCCTAAAAATTAAAAACTAAAAACGGGGAAAAGACCATTTGGCCAGAACATAGACTTGGTAGTGAATGGGTGCAATAACCCAGAGCTCAAAACCCAAAGCTAATGTGAACTGTGTGCCCAGCCACAGATGGCTGTTAAAGTTGGTTGGGTAGGTTTAAGTTTAGGTATTAAAGGGAAAGATCAGTCGGTCCACAGAGCCTGAGAATGGAAAGCTGATGTGCATGGCTCTCATTCAGCATGGTAGGATATCAGTGGTAGGATAAAGGAGAGTCTGCCTCTCTTCTGTGCAGATTGTTTGCTAAATGAGGGGGGCTCGGTGTGCCCCCAAGCCTGGAATCACTCCACCTCAAAGGTGAAGGCAACTGAGTTGGAGGTCATCCTGTCTTGAGTAAAAAGTAATAATAAAATGGACAATTTCATAATATATGTATAAGGGAAATCAGAAGCAATGAGGTAATTGCTAGCCCTGCCTAGCTCCCTAGGGTGTGTCTTGGTTGCTTCCAGTCTTAGCCCTTCTGTTAGAACCTTACAAACTGGGGTAACATTTCTTGTTTCCAAACCACTAAACACAATGTTTCTCCTCATGGTTACTTGTTTGTTATTAAATACTACTAGACAACTACTAACTATACTTAGATAAAGTACTGAACAGACTTTTCCTCCAAAAGACTTTGGAAAGTGTTATGCAGATTGAAAACTAATCTTGTCACTTGGTCTATTTTCTATCAAAACAAAACAGTTCAAAAAGGTGAAAAACAGCACATGCTCCATCTAGTGGTCAAACTGACTAGTTGCTTCCTAAACTAGGATGAAAAGAGAAAGCAAGTGATAAAGGTGCATGAGAACAGGAATTTGATACTGCCACCCAGTGGCCATGATAAGAAACTACTATATTTTCGGTTTAGAAGAGAGACCATTTCTTCCTAATCACCGCTTTCAAGTTCAAATCCTGCACAACAGGATTTCCTAAAATATCACAAATTAGATGATTTTAGAAGTTATTAAAAATCCCAAATCTTCAGTTGAATAGGAGGCATAAAACATCTGTTTAAAGAGGTATAATTTAAAAGTACATTTTAGTTGAATTTATTCAATTAATATACGTATCAATATTAAATATATAGCTTTAGAAATGTATTTTTATTTTATATGCATGGGTGTTTTCTCTTTATGCATGTGTATATATGCACCAAATGTGTGCATGGTGCCCACAGAGACCAGAAGAAGACACTGTATTCCTTGGGACTGGAGTTACAGACAGTTGTGAGCTGCCATGTGGGTGCCTGCAATCAAACCCAAGTCCTGTGAAAGAGCAGCCAGAATTCTTAACCCCTGAGCCACCTCTCTAGCCCAATGTTATATAGTTTTAATTATTTGATAAGTAATAATTATATGTATTATATTTACTGGAATAAATTCAGAATATCACTAAGTGATATCAAACATGTAACAGTTTGGGTTTCTAGATTATGTTCATTTATCTATCTGTTTTATTGTATACATACATATCTACAAACCTAACTGATTTTACAAATATTAATATTGCATAAAATTAATTTTGACAAATGTATAAATTAATTTAAAAGAAAATACTGAGTAATTATACCAAAATTATATAGATAAAATGCCATAGACACCTCAATATAAACTATCTATCCTGTTTAGTGAAGCCACTTTATCCAATATATGGTTTCCCCATTCACAGTTATCTTACAAAGTTAGGTAACTTTTACAGGGCATGTTGGTTGGTCCTTGGCTTGCACAACTGGAAGTAACAGGATGCCTAGAAGTCACAACAATGCCTGGCAATTCTTTCTCAGTATGTATCAGCTACTTGAATAAATTAACTTTGAATTAAATAATGCATGCTCATTTGATCTATGGAAAGATGAACATTGATTCAGTCAAGTCTATACACATCTCAGTAGAACAGCCATGGACGCCTTTTCCCACATCAGGTCCAATTAACAAATTCAAGGTCACAGTCTTAGTCACAGTTCCAGTAGGAAATGCTGCCTTTTGTCCATCGCTAGTGCTTATTCAGGATCTTTCTGAGTAGTAGAAACCCTTTATGACCTGAGACAACCAGGTGAGGCATGCAAGCCAGGATGTGGGAAGGCAGAAGCCCAGGTTTCTTACCTCTAAGGGCCAGGATGTGGGAAGGCAGAAGCCCAGGTTTCTTACCTCTAAACTAGCATGCAAGGGACAGACCAACAAAATGGGAGGGTTGGAAATTCGGAATCCACTGGCCCCAGGGATTAACTGCAGCTCTGAAAAATTAGTATAATTATAGTGTCATTATTTACAACATCCTTTAAAGAGGGACTTACAACTATGAAGAAGTCAATATTTTAGAAGTAAGTCTTAAAACCATCTCCCTCTCCCAGTGACATTCCTGAATAAAAGAAACTCAAAGGAGGGACAAATTTGGCATGTTTTCACTCCCTGGCAATTCCTATGACTTGGGCTCAGCCCTGTCAGCTGTCTTGACATTAGAACCCCCACAAGGAAGATACAAATGGTCTACCCTACCCTCTGTCTTCCTGGCTCCAAGACAGTATTTCCTTCTTACACTATGCTCTAAAAGCTATTTTGAATGTCATATCATGAGAGAGAACATCAAGATTTGGAGATGTGTGAACCTGAGCCACCTGAAGGCAGAGAGAGGAATGAAATGACCCAGGGGAGTGGTTTTAGCTCTAGGAGTTTTATTAGGTCACATGGTTTTCTTAGGAAAAGGAGAGGAGATACAAGATCTGCCTATATAAGGTGAGCTAGAAAAGAAAGGAGTATCAGGCTTTCCCCTAACTCGATTAAGCATATTGAACTGAAGCAAGTTAGATCTAATAACACTGGGTGATCAGAAATTCACTTAAAACTAAAAAGAAAGCATTAAATGTCTTTGGAAATTCATCAATCCTTGGGCTAACTGAAATAAGACCAGCAAGCAAAGTCCAATCCACTACATAGTTTCAAATCATTTTTTAAATGCGAACGCTCATTGGACAATGGTCTAGGTGATGTCTATGTGCCTCTATGGCTGCTTTAGAACTCAATACAGAGTTGAGAAGAACAACTTAAAATATGTCCTATGTCATAGCAATAGAGCCGGCTCAGCTCGTGACCAATCAAATTCCTTCTTGACAAGAAACCTTACTTCAGTTAATTGAGGTGACAGGCACGAAGCTAACAGGTTAGCAGTCTGGTTTTTGATTTTACTAGGGTTGTCAACCAAAACTCTGTGACCTGGCTATTGCCAATTTAAAGACAGATAAACAGTTCCTAAGATCTTGACACTGAAATTTATGCCTAACTGACAAATGCTCATGATACCTCCGGTGTTCTGGAAGGCTGGAGTACAGCCACGGGAAAAAGGAAGAGGACAGTTGTGACCCTAGTGCATGGCAGCTTACTACCCATTGATGCAGCTGCTTATAGTGATTCTTATACTTTTGTACATGGCAAATGCCATAGCAGGGGAATAACTGGAAAGAATGAATGTGAACATTTGTTTAAAGCCACTGGGTTTATAATTTAACTTACTCTTAAACTGAACACTGAAGTCAACATTATTCATGTTAAATATGTGGAACAGAACAAACAAAGACTGGCATTATCACAAAACTATTAAGCAGCAGATTGGGATTGACATTCATGTTTCTCTGCCTCTGGCCTCAATCACCAAATTGTCCCGTCTTCTCTGCATGTGTTTTGGCCATTCCTACTCGGGAATCTGACCAAGCCACATGAGCCACAGGCTAGATTTCACTTCCTTTAATCTCTCTTCAAAGGGATAAAATATAAAATCACGCTAAATCTATAAACACTTAGCCTTACATACTGAAATGTCATTTCTTATTTTGGAAACCACAATGACATTTTCAAAGTGCATTCCCCATGGGACATGTCTATTTCATGGAATCCAAAGTCAGCTGAAAATCAGAATGAAGGTAAAACAAAATTGCATATAAAATATAAAATTGAATATACTTACTATTATCCATGTTAAATCTTGTACTAAGTTCATGGCCAAACCATCCCACTAACCTAAAATATAAGATAACAATAGGCATTTGGTCTACAATGTTGATTTAGGAATTTGTGGCCAGCATATTAAAATAAATTGTGGTTAAAGTTAGCAAATACTTAAGTATATAAATGTTACACAAGAGGATAAGACACTATCAGAAATAAGGGAAAATAAATCTTCTCACATTATTTATTTTAGAACAATAAAATATAGTTACAATTAATATTTTTAATACAATGATTTAAAATTTTTTTCAAGTGCTTTCAGAAGAACATTAGCGGGGGGTTATTTTTTAAATGATAAACTAAAGCTTAAACATTAAAATCACCGAGTATACCATGATATTTTACAGTACAGTCCTAGAGAGTTGGCCTAGCAAAACTTGATAGAGTGCTGAGAACATATGAATAATTTCCTAAAGAAATGTATTCTTTCAGTTTGAACTTAGTTTACATTGAGTATATCAGAAGCACCCAGACAGAAAACACAAATTATAAAGGAAAAAAATCATGCATATCGCTGTTAGTTGGAAAATAGAGCAAAATAATTTAAAGTTAAAAAAACAAAACAAACAAACAAACAAAAAACCCACACAATCAAACTGTGAGAAAAGCACAATGCTCCCAATCCTGAGTTTTCTGTGAAGAATGTTTGGTTGACATCCTGTCAACTTGATTAGATAAAGTGATTAGAATGAGATGAGCAAGCACACCCTTTGGTGAAACATGGAGGTTCATCAGACATAGAAATTGATCATGGAAGCTCTGCCCTAATCAGGTGTCTACTCCATTGGTGCCCTCAAACTTTGACTAGTCCGTAGAAGTGCAGAAGGTGGAGCCTCGTTGGAGGAGAGGGGCACTGTGGGCACTGTGTGTAGCTTTGACCTTTCCTGTGACTCTTCTCCTTGCCTACTGGGTGCCAGGAGATGAGACGCCCCTCTCTATGACCTTTCTCTATGGTATGAAAGGTCCTTCTCTCTATGTGTTGCTTTTACTGGTTAATGAATAAAGAACTACTTTGAGCCTATGGTAGGGAAGAACAGAACTAGGCAGAGATAGGCGGCATGCTGGGAGAAAGAAGGGCAGAGTCAGGGAAACGCCATGGAGCCACCACCGAAGATAGATTTGCTGAAACTGCTGGTAGGCCACGACCTTGTGGTGATACACAGATTAATTAAAACTGGGAGATGGGTTAAATTCATATGTAAGAGTTAGCCAATAAGAAGCTAGAGTCAATCAGTCAAGCAGTGTTTTTAAATAATATAGTTTCTGTATGATTATTTCAGGTCGAAGCTAGCTGGGCAGCTGGGAACCAACAAGTGACCCTTCTTACTACACCTCTTTGAGGCTCTGCTTCATCACTGGCCCAAGGACAATGGAGTCCCCTGACCATGAACTAAAACCTGCCACTGAGATGCAGACTAACTGTTTCTCAGTTGAATTCTTCCTCCCAGGTATTTGTTACGCAGGCTGAGTAGCACTGTATTGTCATTGCAGTGCCTTTGGAATAAAGACTATGACACTGCCTTTCGGAACTTGAAGAAATATTTATCAATTTCTACATAATAAATACATGAAAGTAAAATAAACTCTGAAATGCATGCATACCAAAAGGAGTTTACTCTTTTATTTTGTAAATAATATCCAACAAGCTTTTAAAAATATAGAATACTATAAAATGCATTATATGAATAAGCACACTACTGGCAAAAGAAACATCTTCAAGACAAAAAGAACTGGGTAGAATACATAAAATCCATCCTTGTGTCACGTGCTACATGCTCACTGTGAGATAAAACACCCCAAAGTAAAGAAAATGTTTGTATATTTTCATTATTTTTAATTTTTATGTTTTATTTTTGTCTATGCATGTGTTCCTACTTGTCTATATGTACACTATGCATGTGGGTATCCATGGAGGTCAGAAGAGGAACTGGAGCTGGAATTATATGCAGTTGTGAGCTGCTCCATGTAGTTGCTGGGAACTGAACCCAGGTCTGAGCAGCAAGTGTTCTTAATCCCTGAGCCACCTCTAACCTTATTTTCAGTATTTTAAAAAGAGTTTCTTCTTAAGTATAAACAAAAGAAAAAATAAAGTAATATACATTAGATTTGTAAACACTTAAAATCCTGTATTAAAAAGGTAGAACAATTCCAGAGAAAAATCAGATAGGGAGAGAAATGATCTTACTACTTTTGAGTGATTTCATAACGAGTATTTTTATTTTTTGTTTTTCAGAGAGGAGGAATAGCAAAATATTTCGAGAGCTGTGTTTTCCTGAATAAGGCACAAATCTGATAAAAGAGAAAATGTAATGTGCCCCTATTCAGCAAAACAAATAATGCATCTGAATCTCACAAATAAAGAAAAATTCAAATAATAGGGAATTAAACCCCACATTTAAGGTATTGATTTGACAGCATGATGTAAACTTCAGGGTGCCTATTTTTGCTAAGCATTCAGAGAAAAGCAAACTTTTCTGTCTGTTTACTGATGTGGATTACAAGCATTCAAGCCTTTCTAAAGGAGGACTTGACAAAATGCAAGGAAGATATCAGTAACAACAACATGAAGAATCTACATGAAAATATCCATTAAAGTAGCAACCCCCCTCCTCAGATGGAAATCATAAGCCACAGGAGTTGCCAAAAAGGTAATGGAAAATATACAGCAACTGAATCAATAAATGCCAACGGATTAGCGAATAATACTCAGTGTAATGGGAAACATCAAGGGAAAGTGTAGGAACAGGACAGACCCAGTGCGGTAGGTAGAACAGTTATGAGAAGCAGCAAATAACGGCCCTCCAGGAAAGTGACCAGCCTCACTGCCCAGAGGAGATTTTGGAATTTCTGCATATATTTGTGAGCTGTGCAGAGATCTCCTGGACTGTAGCTTTCATCAATCACCATAGTTACTGGGGTGGCCATTTTGGTGACAGTCCTGTTTTGAGTCACCTATACTTCTGTAAGAAATGCTTTGCCCTTACTCTTGTTAGTCACCCAAATGAAAACTCTTTGTTTTGCAAAGTGGACTTTGGTTTAAATCTTACCTATTATGTGTTCCCTACCTGGGATGAATAAATGTGAATGCATGTGCAAGTGTATGTCTGTGTGTGTCTGTGCGTGGTGTTTTCTTAGAAAAAGTGTCATACACACATACCTCCATATTGGAGCTTTAGCTTATAAGGAGTTTAGAAAGAAAAGGAAGTCAGAGCAAAGAGTGATGGTGGCTGGGCAGAAGGAAGGAGACTCATGTCAAAAACACCACTATTCAATGAAAGAAAATAAATTTTTTTAAAGAAAATTTAAAATAAAATCCTAAGAATCAGAAGATTTTGCTCCAAAGCAGTGAAAAGAAAAGCAGAGTTTGTTGAAATACTCCTTTAGAAGCTCTGAAAACAGAAGACACGACCTTAAGCAACACTGAATGAAGCCCAGACACATCTGCCATAGCAACAAATGACAACAGATCCATTGAGCATCATGAAGTCAGCAGTGGTCAGAAGACTATCTCCTTAGGAAAATGGAAGGCAATGTAAGAAAGCCAAAGAAAATGTCATGTGCAGGATTAGTCATAAACAAGGAAAATTAGCTTATCATAAAGAAGAGATTACCTAAAATATTTTAAAACATCAATAAAATGAGCACTTTTCTAAAAGAAGGTTATTTATTTAACATAAACTCAGAGAGGAAAAAGTCTAAACTGGAAGATTTTTACAGAAATAGAAAACATTATAAAAACCTAACATCATAAAAGAAAAAGGTATCTCACTATAGTTTTGGAGTAGATAAGTCTCAAAATTATTTATTCCCATCCATCAAAAATTATTCAATCAGACATAAAGCATTTGAAAAATTATTATTTTATAAGAGCAATATAATATCGATATAAACTAAGTTAGAATGACAGATATAAAAGCAAACTAATCTTAAGTGTAAACATGCACAAGCATAAAGAACTTGAATGTGGTAGAGAAACACCAAAGCTTCCAGCAGAAATTGCAAAAGTTTATGGATGAAAAAATCAGGGAAAGGAGGCAAATTATTACGACTTTCAAATTATGTAATTCTGTACTTGGTAAGAACAAATTGGTAATTTAATATAATAGTTTAACATGTAATTATTACAAAAGTAAAATTTTAAAGACAAATTTGCATTATTACATAGATATATTACCAAGAAACATATAACGCCTACGTTTTTTGTTTTGTTTTGTTTGTTTTTCGAGACAGGGTTTCTCTGTAGCTTTGGAGCC
>LOJH01022408.1:2873-18969 GCA_001685095.1 Ellobius talpinus
TGACAGAGACATCTCACTGCCTGGACAGTCACCCAAATTTCTTCTGTACCTTTGAGGCATCCGATCTTCAGCCCACAGTCCATAGTATCTGGCAAACTTTTCCATGAAGCAGAAAATTTCAAAGACAGTTTTGCCTATATTGACAGTTTTCATTCACTTTTTTCTGTGTCCTGAAGAATGTCTGGCAGATTTTTTCATGAAGCATTAACCCTGAAGGATGTCTCACCTTATTTATGTGTGTTTAGCAGTCATTTCTCTGTGGGTCCTGCATGTCCAGTTCATCAAGCAGTCCAGACAAGAGCAAATTTTTGCCCAAATGACTAAACAAACTTCATAAGGAGCCTCTTTGAAGCCCACCTTCCTCTTGAAGTACATTGGTACTGCCAGGATCAGATGGGACTCACTGTCATGAAAAGTCCTAACTTCTAAAAATATTTTAAATGTCATATTCTGTAGTCTTGTAGGGTTGAAGAATGCCTATACATCTGAAATAAATTTCTATCCATCTAGCAAAATATAACTAACATGACAAGTTTAACTATTATATATGATTATCTATTAACCTATATTTCTTAATTAGACATTATATTTTTTAAATGAGCTTGACAAACAAAATACCTTTATCAAGATCAGAAATACATATACACAGTATAATAAAACTGGCTTTAAATTTGTATCAATAAACCAAGATCCATACCAATGCAAATCTCTATAGCATATCACCCTTTAAATATAAAGAAACATTTAAAGACAATATTTGGGAATATGATCATAGTTCTGTCCAAATTTCTTCCTGCTGTTTATTGGGCAAAGTAATTCTTTGAGGTGAGTTCACAGTGATCTTTCAGGGGATCTCAGTCCATCAGACCACATTACTTTGGAATGAATCCATAGGTTCTCATCTTCTGTGGAAACAAAAGAATGCTTTTTCTAAAGCAACATATCCTTCGACTCAAATTCTGAAGTCAAGATACTTTTATAATATACATGCTGGTTTAGCTTTGCAGACCATACAATAAAATGTCTCTCTGTACTTAGCTCCTTCATAGTTAAAAAAAATAAATAAATAAACCCACAATAATACACATAATCCAGGCTCTCTGTGATTTTTCAATCTTTACATGGCTTATTTTTCTTTATTCCTTTTAATCTATGAGAGTCTGCACTCTGTCTCTTTAAAGACTTTGTTTTATATTTTTGAAAACCATTTAATTCCTTTTATAACTCTCTATACTCTTTTTTCTTCTCTCTCCCTAGCCTATGTACATTTATCCAACATTGTGACCCATTTAGAGGTCTTTTTTTTATCTGAATCTGTCCTATTGTGTATCTGTAATTCTTTACTGACCAGATGGCTTCTTTAAATGCTAAATGCTTCTTGAAAACTTAAGCTGGCATTACTAGGGTATACGGTACTTCCTGTTTGCTTTGCATAGTCCAACGTGGTGGGAGTCCATTCACTGCCTCTGCAAGCCCTGCACATTTCCCCTGTTCCAAGTATGCAGAGTGTCTATGTAAAGCCATTAAGCAGTTCCAGCACTCTGCTCACAAAACTCATTTAAATGCTTTGTATCCAGACCTTGTCAGATTTTATACTGGCAGCATGGCCCAGGAAGCCTCAGCCATTTCAAAACAGCAGAGCTACCATTGAATCAAGAAAACCTCTCTTAAAGGAGCTGCAGTGTGCTGTCAGCAATCAAAGTCCATTTGGAAGCTAAACTTTGTTTTTAGTGTTGAGAATTCCTTTTCAAGCCCTCTAAAGTTTTATGTGGATTTTAGTTGGCCACGTTGGCATTCCAAATTTTTGTAAGGTAGCTGCTAGTTAGTTCCTAGCTGCTTAGCCCTGAAATTATCACTCAGAAACTGTATTAATTAAATCACTGTTTGGTCCATTAGCTCTAGCTTCTTATTGGCTATCTCTTACATCTTAATTTAACCCAACTCTAGTAATCTGTGTATTGCCACGTAGCTGTGGCTTACTGGCTAAAGTATCTGTGTCCATCTTTGGCAGGGCTACTTGCCTTTTTTCTGACACTGCCCTTCTTTTACCCAGCATTCATTATAGTTCTTCCAGCCTAATTCTGTTTTACTCAATCAGGCCAAGCCAGTTTCTTTATTCATTAACCAATAAAAGCAACATATAAGCAAAAGGACCTCACACACCTGTAATTCTTTGCAACTTAAAACACCTTAATTTTATATTATATTTAGACATAGTTTGGCCTTTTAATTCTACTTGAGAAAGTGGGTAGTTACAAGTATATAAAAAATATTTGTGTGTGATATCCATTAAGAGGTATGCCTATGCAAACCCTTATGGTACAGTTTGTTTTCATGTTGTAAGTTCATTAGGTTTCAGGAGCTTGTGAATAGAACTTATATTTGATTATTGCACAGGGAGAGAAAGCAATCTACTAATCCTTCTCATTGTTTTTCAATTCACTTTCACCCTACAAAAAGTGCAAGTTGCAGGGGCAGATTTATAATCTCAAAGGAAGACACCCAGTACTGAAAGTCTAGGGTGGAGAAGCCCCAAAATGCCTGCAATTATTCTTCTACAAACATGCTCATAAAGTTATTAGATATCCTTTTTGGAAAGAATGTCTGGCAAGGAACACAGCATGTGGTTCAGCTCCAGTCATGAATTTGATATAAGGTTTTCCAGGAAGTCATAGCAAAGGGAAATATGAGTCTTCTTATTAGCACTCTAGTTTTATTTCCACATGGTGCATTTGCTGATACATTGCTTTATATGGAACTACTTGACCAAATTGCAAATGTCTTCTAAGAGAAAATCATACCAGTAAAGATAGGTTTTGAACTCTCTATAATATGAATCAATTGTGAAAAAATGTATATAGCAGAGTAAAAATGCATTGATAAGTATCAAATATACTTTGAGATCTCTTCTCTGCTCTTTGCTGAGTGATTACAAAGAAGGAAGCTTAACTAAAGAAACTCAAAATGTGAAATGGAAATAGAGAAGTGTAACTCTTACAAACTGTAGAGCAAATCATAAATCAAACAAATTAAATGTAGAATGTTTCTTAATTTGATATCACAGTCCTAAATGTGAAAAAAGCTGTTAGGTTTCAATAACATACAGTTGAACAGTTCATACAAGTTGGCAAAGAAAAGAAAAGATAATGCAAGAGTCATGAAAATTAAATGACCAATAATGAGTGCAGGACAGCCTATATTACAGAATGAGACTTTTTCTTAAATAACAATTAAATGGTTAATAAACTCATAAAATAAAATGACAGAGACTATGGATCAGGGAGACTGTCAAGGTTGTAAAATGTTTGATATGTAAACATGAGAAACTGAATTTGGTCCCAATACCCACTAAAAGAAGGAACATAGTGATGCTTATCTGTAATACCAGCTCGGGAGAGGTAAAAACAGAAGAATCCTTAGGTAGCCAGTCTAGCTGAGTAAGTGATCTCTGGATTCTGGGAGACAGGAATGACATCTAAGTTTGCCCTCTTGCTTCCACATACATAATGGTTTACACACACACACAAACACACATATGTCTATGTGAGCACACATACATACAACCATGCACACACATGCACATATACAATCATGCACACACACATTTTAGATGCTACTCCAATATTACATTTTTTCATCCATAATCCATTTATTTGGCAATGTTGGTGCAGTTTTTGAGGCTTCTTCCTGTTGATTGGGGGTGACGATAATCTTTTTTGAAAATTTTGATTGAGCTCTTCATTTTTCTCTGCTCCCCTCCCTACCTCTTCTCTCCCCTCTTCACCCTCCCCCAAGGTCCTCATGCACCCAGTTTACATTTAAACAACATTTTAGTATATGACATTAAAGTATTTCAAGAAACATATGACAAAGTGTTTCACAAAAAATATTTGCTGCTGTTAAAGTTACAGAAACATGGACATTGATATTCTTAATTTGTGAAACATGAACTAATTTTCTCTTTTTTGAAGAAAATGTTTGTATTTTCAAAAATTGCATTTTTTAACCTAAAGATTTATTATGAAGAAATTATAAATAGTAACCAAGTGTTTTTACAAATATATTTTTCAATATTACCTTTAAAATTAAAAATGGAAAAAGATTACCTTGTAATTTTCCTTAAGTAAACACTGTAAATCCCTGCTAAAGAAGTACAAAATAACTATTAAGTATGATACTGACAGAAACATTTAATGAAGTGGGAAAAATTCATAAAAATTTAAATGAAAGGTCACATATTTGTGAATCATGACTTTGTTTACTTTTACAAGAAGATGCACATCATATACATCCACATGTACACAGACTAAAAAAGTAGTAACTGTATACCAAAAATATGTAAAGAGATTAAACAAATAAATAAGTAAATAGATGAATACCATCAAAGTGAAAAAGACATATTAAACAATGTTTTATTTCTTTAAATTTAGTTGAATTTTGATATTTTCTAGAATATATCATAATAAAAATATTCAAACACAAAATATTTTTGAAGACTATGGTACTAAAGCATTTAAAGTTATGAATTTTACAATATCATATATTTGAATTGCTGTAGAAAACATGAAATACATTAAATTAACATAAAATTTGAAAATTTTCTAATAAATTGGTTATAGTCTGGAGTGTGCTCTAGATCATAACTGGTAAAAAGGAAAGAAAGTTATTCATCAGTTGATATTATCTTTGCTGATTCAATATCCTAGTTATATAAAGTAGAGCAGCAATGAGTATTGATGTACAAGTATCTCTGTAATAAGATATAGTGTCCTTAGGGTTACACTTAACAGTGATATAATTGCTCATGTGATAGATCTATTTCTTGGTTTGTGCTTTTATATTTTTTAAGAATTTCCACACTGATTTCCATAGTAACCTTAACTGTTTATACACTCATCGTTAGTAAATAACCACCCCCCTTCCTTAACATGCTCACCAACATTTGTTGCTGTGGTGGTTTGAAAGAAAATGGCTCCAAAATGACAGACACTATTAGGAAGTATGGCCTTGTTGGAGGAAGTATGTCACTGTGGCAGAAAGCTTTTGTGGTCTCTTTTTCTCAAGCTTCTATCAATGTAACAGTCAGACTCTCAACTAAAGCACCACATCTTCCTGCATGCTGCCATACTCCTCATCTTGAGAATAATGGACTGAACCTCTGAAACTGTAAAGGAAGCAGCTGGATTAAATATGTTTATTCATAAGAATTGCCTTGGTCATGGTGTCTCTTCATAGCAATGAAAAACCCTAAGACAGAAGGTGGTACCAGGAGTGGTGCTGTGAAAGACCAGACCATGTGTTTTTTTTGGAGCAATTTGGACTTTATTACTTTGGGCTTGGTAAACAGTGGAGTGCTTTAAGTAGAGTTAATGGGCAGTACTAGTAGGAGCATGTAAGTCAGCCGTGCTAAGAGTTATTTGAACTATGAGGGGCTTGTTCAAGATGTTTCAGAGGAGAAGAAGTTGAGCATGTTGCCTAGAAATCATTCTTAACATATTTTGGTGAAGGAAGTAGCTGCCTTTTGCCCTTATCTGAAGAGTCTGCCTGAGGCTAAAGTGAAGAGTTTTGAATCATTTATTTGGCAGAAGAAATTTCAAAACAGCCTAGTATATGCAAAGAACAGTGTAAGATTAGACTTCATGTATCAACTGGCAAAGTTTTGGGAACTTCATGGATCTATGTTGATGATCTCTTTAGTGGGAATAAAAGTACTAGTTTTGGATGCTTTAAGAAAGATTGTTGCCAGTAGAGGTAAAAAAAATATTTGAGGAGAAAAAGAGCACAACAAAGTGTAATGGAGCTAAATTCTTTATTCAAAAAAGATAGATTAAGAAATGGATAAAAGGAAATGGTGACTTCAGGGCAGGATCCCACCTAGCTAAGTCTCCAATTGGTGGAAAGAAATTAAGAAAAGTTTAGAGCCAGGTATGGTGTTGCATGCCTTTAATCCCAGCACTGGGAAAGCAGAGGCTGGCAGATCTCTGAGTCTGAGGCCAGTCTGGTTTAAAGATCAAGTTCAAGGCCAGTCAAACTTAGGCAATAAGGAAAACCAAAAGCTGGTCAAGATGTAATTAAATGACGGGGGTCATGTTCTAGACCTAATAAACAGCAAAACTTGAAATCTTTGGCCTAATAGTTCTGGTGTTAGAGTTAAGGATAGAAGAAACAGATTATACAAGTTGCTTCCATAGCTAAAGCCAGTCATTGATGCTGGGTATGTGTCAAAAGTGTCCCTGAATGGAGACCTAGTAGAGAGGACATTGTGTGAAGTTATAGCCTGGATTTCCTTGGAGAACCCAAGACATTAGAGATTGCACAGTCATGGGATAGTTCCTGAGTAGAGTTGCCAACAGGGATTGGAGCCAGAAGTGTGTTGCAGTCAACAAAACTGATGGAATTGGAGATGTGGAGAGTGTTTTGATATCAGACACGGGGACGCAGAGTTTGGAGTTTTCTCAGATGATTTTCAGTCTTCCTTTGGTCCAGAATTTCTTCATTATACTCCCTTCCTTGTGTTCTGGGATGGTAAAATATATCCTGTGCCGTTATATGCTGGAAGTATGTGATCTGCTTTTGTTTCGTTGTTTTTCTTGACAATTGTGATCTGATTTTTGATTTTGATTTTTACAGGGGGATTATAGTTAAGAAATTGCCATGTATCTCAGAAGAGACTTTGGACTATTAAACGCTGTTGAGACTGATAGACTATAGGGACTTTTGAAATTGGAGTGAGTGCATTTGTTTTGTATTATAATATAACTATAAGCCTTTGGGGATCAGTTAGTGAGATATGGTAGTTTGAAAATAAATGGCCTCCAAAAGGATTGGTGCTATTAGGAGGTATGACTTTGGTAGAGGAAGTGTGTCACTGTGGGAGCAGACATTGATGGCTCTTTTTGTCAAGCTTCCCTCCGTGTGACAGTCAACTTCCTGTTGCTTCTGAGTCAAGATGTAGGACTCTTAGATCCAATACTCCAACTGCTTACATGCTTCCAGTCTCCACATACTGATCATAATGGTCTAAACTGTAACTGAAACTGTAAGTGGTCCACCTAATGAGTTGCCATGGTCATGGCGTCTCTTCACACCAATAAAAAACCTTAACTAAGATAGTTGTCATTTATTTTCTTGATATTAACTATTCTGACTATATAGAAATGAAATATCAAAGCAGTTTTTATTTGTATTTAATGAATAAATAATGATTTTGAATATTTAAAAACGTTTATTATCCATTTGCATTTTATTTGAGAACTTTCTGTTTAGAACTATAACTCATTTTTGATTGGGTGTTTTGTATTCTTTTTTTCCTTTGTGTTTTTCAAGACAGGGTTTCTCTGTGTAACAGTCCTGGTCATCCTGGAACTTGTTTTAAAGACCAGGCTGACCTCAAACTCATTGAGATCCACCTGACTCTGCTTCTAGATCTGTCTGACTCTGACTCCCAAGTACTGGGTTTAAAGGCATGTGCCACCACCACACATCTATGTTTTCTATTCTAAATGTTAAGGATTTCAAGTTCTTTTTATATTATAGATATTTATTATTTCAGAAACTCAGATTGCAAAGATTTTCTTTATTCTCTCTTGCTGATATCCTCCATTTTCTTTTATTTTAGAAAGTTTTTATTATATTTTCTGACTAGAACATTTGTACTTCATCTCTGCTTTCTTTTCTAAGTATCTTTGTAGTCTGACTTCTTAAGTAAAAACTACTCCTATGTTATATAGATGGAAGACCATATTGAACTATACTGTATACTCTTAACTTAAAAAAAACAGGGGTCCAAATTAATAGAATTTAGGTATATTGAAATATTTTATGTATATAATGCTTTTAATCACATGCAAGGGATACTCTAAAGGATGACATATTAATAAGACAGAGCAGTTATATAGAACTGAGTCAAATAATAGTTCAGGGTTAGTAAATGAAGCCATTTCCCTTCTCTATCTTAAGAGTGACCATATCTGCACCATATCTGCATACAAAGTAAGAGTAGCACATGAATCCTGCATTGAGAAAGAACCATAGGACCTGTTAGGAATGTTTATGAAAATATGAACACTTAAACCTTTATTTAATGTTTTGTAGTTTCTACTTCCTCATTTTTGCAAACTAGAGTCAATGGCGTTTTCATAAAGCTATACAAGAGTCCTCAGAATTCTATAAGAAAGGAATTTTGAGTACTATGGTAGTGATCATGTGGTTGCAGTTCCTATTGATTACCACTATAATGCCTAAAACATTCTGCTTATTCCTTTAGATAAATCTCAGCTGGAAAAGAAATTTTCCTAACTGAAGAGTCATCTCTTTAACTTTGTAAAGAGTATTTTAAAGTCTTTATATATTGTCTTGGTTTCATAAAATTGGAAAAGTCATAAAACGGAAAAGACCCTACTCATGTAAATAATTTGTTAAAAATGTTAAGGGTGTTAAAATATTTTTAATTGATAAGAGCACTTACTGTAGAAAGAATTTATGGTAGGCTTCTGGGTATCAGTTTGTGGCAGCAGCTCAGAAAAGAATAAAAGTTATGTATGAAAAGCAGATCACTAAAAACTTCACCAGAAGTAGAAATCTTTGCTGACTACAATCATAAAGGTTAATTTTTAACTGGCATGTACTATGTTATAATAATCATCTGAAATCAGTTATATCCTATATCATAAGGGACACAAAAATCCATTGTGATGGGAAAATGATAAAATAAAAGTACTAAATAAAATACATTTAGAAATATTAGTTCTCATTTGGGCCTTTATTGGGAAATCTACTGATTACAGATTACAACTGGCTCTTCCCTTGATGATTAGTTATAAATGCATTTTGCTTGTGATCTGCCATTGAATTAACTCCACACAGGCACAGTGGAGTGAAGGAGATAAGATGATGCTGATGACAAAAGGAAGGGAAAGAAGTGATTTTTTGAAAAGTTATTTCAATAGTAGTCATTGTTTTAAAAATTCTTCTAGTGAGCAAATATAAAGTCAAAAATTTTAAATTCTTGATTTTGTTCTTGTATTTGTTTAAATTTCAGCAAAAAACAAAGTAATCACATACAGTAGCAACCCAAAATGTTTTATAGTAACACAGATGGAAAGACTCTTCCTCCTGAGGCCTCTCATTCTGACTTGTCTAAAACATATTGTTTCCCCATATCTGTAACTTAGATCATAAAAAGTTTATCTTTTTCATGCATTCATCAATTCCTGTGTGTGTGTCTTATGTGTGTGTGTGTGAGAGGGGGGGAGAAATGGGGGAGGCATGTATGCAGGTAGACTCATAGCACAGTGTATGTGTAGGTCCGAGGACAGACATCCTGCAGGCATCGATCTCTCCATCCACAATATGGGTTTAAATAATTGAATTTGAAATTAGACTTGGCGGCACTTAGTTTTATCCACTGAGATATGCCTTATGCCAAAAGAATTATATTTAAAAAATAAAAAATATTTATTTTAGTGTTTATGTGTGTGCATATGCATGTTACATGTATGTGATAAATGTTTGTTGAACTGTGTGTGTAGATACCCACATATGTACCTTTACATAGGCTATAGGAGGGTATCATAGGTCCTCTTCTATTACTTACCATCTTATTCCACTAAGACAGTTTTTCACTGATCCTGAAGCTAACAGGTACTGGAGACTTGAACTCAGGTACCCATGTTTGTGAAGAGAACTATCAGAGGAAAATTGCAGCCACTCTCGAGAACACAAACAAGATCAATAATATGTTTATGTCCCATAAGTTTGTCTGAGTAGCTGAGCTTACTATTCTTATATTAAATGGAGAAACTTCTTAAAGGTTAAAAGGGACACAATCGAGAAATTTCAAGCAGCTGGCTTTTAAAGGGATTGGTTAGGCATCAAACCTGGACACCATGCAATCTAGGGTGAAAACTGCCAGCTAGAGAGGAAGATATGAGCTTCAGATCAGTGAAAGCAAGTACGTGGAAGTGTCATCATCAATTTAAGGATGATGTTCAGCTTCTTGATGTACAAAAAAGGTTCAGCAAGCTAAATTCATAATTATTTTCTTCTGGTTACAAAATGTCACGGTACTAATCTGAGTATGCCAAAAACTGTCTTAGGGCAATGTGTAAAGACTATGCGGCAATCCCCCTGTGTTTGGTTTTGTTCACCCACTCTCTCCCATCTGTCCTTTCTTTTGGACCACCTTCATTAGACTGTCATGTTCACACATCCTTTTTCACATTTGCATTTTATCTAAAAGTATGAAAACATAAGCAAAAAGATGGCAACTGTTTTAGAGGCTTTGATGGGGTAAGTTAAGGTCAATGTTTTCAGCATTAACTCTGAATGTCCTTGTTTTTATAAAGTTAAATCAGATCCTTAATACACAATTTAAATGCATCTTTGACTGACTAGGAAATGTTATTTAAAATTCCCAGAAGACACAGATCAAAGGACAGTAAAAATGCATCTCACATTTGATTTAATGATGCCTTAAATTAAAGTAAACAGAACATATGTCAAAACCTTGATCCATTGATTATTCAAGTTCAGTATAAGGCTAACCTGCTTTAGCTTCATGCAAGTCTATCGCCTAATATATAATGCATAGCAGACACTACCTGTTAGTAATAAATATCAATGACTTCAAAGGCATTATAGGTTTCTAAGCCTGAATGTGAGTTTTGTTTATAGTTTTAATGTGATGGTTTTCTTCTCTCAGGCGAAAGATCCTACCTCCTTCTCCCCAGTACTGATGAACTTTAACAAGAGCTACACCACTGTTTGTGTCTAGTAAAGATTGTAATTTCTTTGTCAGTCTCCTAGATTGTTTTGTTTCCATCACTATTCTTCACTGAGCTGAAGTTTACAGCTACTGTGATGTTGGCTCCCACCCCTTCCATGATCACTATTTGTTACACTCTTACCATTTATTTTAGCCAACACAGAGTCTTCTGCTATCCATTTTGGAAAGCATCTTGCATATCTCTTGCACATGTTCCCATAGAAGCGATTCACATCTCTTACTAGATACCACATTTTTCTTTGCACCAAACATCTTTCACTCATTTTCCTGTTAATAGTAAAATCTCTCTCCCTGTTGATCAGACTTGAGCACTTCAGTCACTCCAGCCTACTTTCTCTCCTGCTCCTTCACACACAATCAACTTCTAAGAGCTCTTGATCTTACTTGCTTGGTATCTCTTGCATCCGTGCCCTCCATTCTGTTTCCACTGCCAACACTCTGGTTAATGCTCTCATTACCTTTCATCCTGGGCTACTCTAATAGCTTTCTAATTGCTCTCTCATCATTTATCCCTCTTTACTCCGCTGCATGCTATATTTCCTGTCAGAAGGGCCTCCTAAGATAATTCTGATCAAGTTCTCACGAGGCTCAAAATTTTTTAGCACCTTCCCCTTGCTAGCCAGTCAAGTATTAACTACAGACTCTATCCTTAAAGTCTCTCATGATGTGAAACCACATTTTAACTTCTGTGACTAGTGTCTATAAAATCTTAGGAAAATGACCTATACAACACTTCCTCTCCAGGCCACCCTCCTCACTTCTCCATGCAACAACACTAGCATTTTCTCAAGGTCCATCTCAAATTGACTTGATCCTGACATTTCTTGTACCTCCCCACTAAAGCCATTTTGATATTATAAAGTTGTTACTCTGAAGGAATACTTTTGGAGGCAGTCTTCTTTTTATTCTTCCCTCCTCTTTTCTTTCTTTGATGCCTTCCTGGCACCCTTTCTTGTTAAAATAAATGCTTAGAGGTTATAAGTGCAATGGTGATATAGTGTTTTGGAGATTAGATAAATCTGAATTGTTATCTGCCTATATATCTACTATCAAATGATACAATTTGTCTGCATCATTCTCTTTACATAGAGATATTTGATATTATTTTTGCTTAACATTTAGAGTGGAGGAGTAAGAGCCTCTCAAGACACATGAGGTACTCATCAAATAATTTTACTTATGTTCCCATTTTGTACCACATGGATCCCAACACGAGTCTGAAAATTTAGACATGTGATGGAACTGATTGAACCAAAAGAATATTAAAACTAGGAATAGTCACTGCGTCTTTAGTATGCTTTACGTACTTTTGTAATTTTGACAATATAATTATGATTTACTATTTGTTCTTGAGCAAATGAAGAACACTTGTGCATTGAAATGGTACAAATGCTCATTTCACTTATGCTAATATTTCTAGAAAACCTTGGTCCTGTCTATTTATGATTCTAGAAATGTAGATGGATATTGTTTTCAATCACAGTATCAGCTGTGAAACTAAAAAAATTTATCATCCTAACGGTTTTTTTCTCAATAAAGGTTTTCAGAAATAATTTTGTTGTCATTTGGACATCTTATTATCTTCTCAAAATTTGGCATTAAAATAAATGTTTTCTTTTTACTCATTTGCTTTGGAGGAAAAATAAAATTCAGAATGTGTTTTGTAGCAAAATGGTGATTGTCTAAATTTCTTTATCAAATTTTCTACTCTTTCCTTGACGCTTGGGGTAAATTTAAATAGTTGGTAAGCAAACAGTGCTACGCAATGAAAACATTTTCTTCAATAAGTGTAGGGGTCTTTGTAAGTGTATTTTTCTTAAAGAGTGAAGGCAATAACAGACAGAGCTGTCTTTGGGGTGCACATAATTTATTTAATATTTCAAGCCTAAGCTCTTCCAACTCTGTGATTCTCTATCTTGACGCTTCTCTGGGGTGTTGGCTACATTGTCAGGTTGACAGTAGAGTGGCTACAGAAATTAGGGCCTCATATTCAGTCAAGGTAATATCTACAAAGAAAAAGATATGTATTTTTATTTCATTCAGTTTAGAGTTTTGCTATTTCTTTCTGGAGCAGTCAAGGTAACAGTATTCTAATGATATGAGAAAAGACAGTAAAGTAGTGTGGGTATACAAATACACAAAGTATTGCAAAAAGTAAGACTTTTCAACCTGCAATGCTTCCACAGTGAGTGTCCTGCATAATACATTTTGATATAAATATTTTTTGTTGTATTTTAATGCCAATTGATGCTTTTAAATTTTGATTTATTTTTAATTATGTATATTTGTGTCTTTGTGTGAGTTTGTGCACATGTGAGTGCAGGTGCCCTTAGAGTCCAAAAGATTGTGTGTGATTCTCTGAAGCTGGAGTTACAGGTGGTTGTGAGTCACCTGGCATGGGTTCTGGGAACCAAACTTGTAGTTGCTAAGCTATCTCTCCAGCTTTCATACTGATGCCCTTTAAGGCCATGTTTTCCTCTTTTACTTTTTGACAAACTCTAAATATCCTTGAAACAAATCAGACTATTCTCCAAAGAAATGTGGTATTGTGGGTGATACTGAGCAACTTATTAAAAATGGAAATGAAACAATGGAAAGTATATGCCCAATGTAATGTAAACATTATTTTTGACATTTATTTATTTATTACTGGCACAGGCTGTAATTCTCTTTGAAGCTCTCCACAGTTTCATTTCACATACCCAGATGCATGCCTCTGTGCAGAGCAGAGAGCCAGAGCTCTTGGACTTGTTGGAATCCTTCTTTATACCAATATATTATCGAATAAATTATGAAACTTGTTTTGAAATTCAGCTTCTTCTACAAAATAAAAATAATATTTCTTCTTTCATAACTTTGTGGTGATTTCTGCCATTTCTGTTTTTTAGTCTTTGAATTTTTTTTTCAATTTTTACAAGTGAACCTTAAAAATAAAGCTTGTAACCAAAATGATAATAGCCAGTAACATAAGCAACCCAAAAATATGTTTTACCAGCTTTTCAAAAGAATCTTAAACCATTCCCTTTAATATTTCTTTTTGACTTCTCAATCAGGCATTTCAAGTCAATCTACCTGTACAATTCAGGCCCATTAAACAGGAAGCTGGCAGTTTTCTCATTTTCCTTTCATTTGCTTTATATAGATGAAAACTGTACTTTTTTACTAATTGTTATTGGACTTACACAAAACACATCTCTTTACCAATTTAGATTACCAGTTTTCTTGCAATATATTTTCCACACCCTAACCTTTAATAGTGAGCTCTTTTCATCTTTACCACTTTCATTTATCCTTCCATGTCTTTGAGGCAAAAATATGACAATAAAACATTTTGCTCTTTTCAAAAATGGAACTAAAATTGATTGATAATGAAATGCACTAATTACTTGCATTCAAATTTCATGTGAAGGTAAGGCTAACAACAGATAGGTTTGGTTGCTATGGTACAGAATACATTCCTTCATTTATAACTGCTTCATTGGAAAGTATTTGAAATTAATTTTCATCAGATGAAGAAGGCAGTGGTATGGTCAGAATTATAGATGTCAAGGTAACATTGGTGTTGAGGAATGCTCCCTGCCCAGACTGCAAGTGGTGGATTACAGATCACTTCAGGAATGGTATAATGAAGCTTCAATGTGTTTACTTAGAAGAGCATTATTAGCATAGTAATTTGTAAGATTAATATTCTACTAATTGTTACCAAAATTACATCTCTTATGAAAAACACATATTAATGTACCAGACAAGATAAATACATTTCAATAAATAAGCATTATGTTACAAAGGAGTTATGTCTTATTTGAACCTGGTATAATGAGTAATGGAGCATTTAAACTTGATACAATGAGTAATGAAACCTTTCACCAACACCAATGTTTCACTATATCATTAAAATACACTGGAATTTTCAAAGAGAGACATTAAAATCATCACAGACTCCCATTCAGAGTCTGCAAGAATAAAGCATGAATTATTTTCCATGCTCTGCCAGAGCAGGAGACAGAGGCTGCTTGCACAAGTTGTTCCTAGAATTCTAAAAAGAGCAGAGGCTGAATAATTTATTTCCCCTGTATTGGCCCAAAACTGTACTACAAAAATGGTATACCTGATGAAACTAACCCTTTGTAACTTGCCATCTTAATAGCCTAGTGTTAATTTTGACTAGGTTTTATAGTGTCATTTATTTTTCATTATCTCTGTAGATTTGCACAGGCTTTGTAAGATTGTTAACAACTGAATATAAAATTGTAGTTATAAATCAAGAATGAAAATGGGAAAAGTAACTCTGCTATCAAATAACAGTATATTGTTTGCATTTCAATAATGGAGTCAACCAAGTATAACTGTTGCTACAATCTCATTTCTTATTTTTTCAAAAATATTTTTCTTTTCCTGGAATGTTTTATAATCTTCTCTTGAATGTTCTCTATGGGATTTAAGTGTGTTCTCCTTCAACATACATGTGATACTTAATTCAGTGTTGCTGATAGCTGTGTTACAATACCAGATAATACAAAATTAGAGTGCTATTAATATCACATTACATTTTGAATTACCTTTCTTAATCCAAGCTGAGAAAAGTATATAACTCTACTCCAAATCCATAGACACAGGGAAAAGCAAAAGATATTTCATAGATGGTAAATGTTAATAACTTATGTTTTATAAAATTCTTAAAAATTCGGGGAAAGGCCACTTGTGCTTTCTGAGCTGATAATATTTCAGCTGCAGAAGCTCTCTCTAAGAAATTCTTCTAAATGTAAGTCAGCTATCACAAAAAAACCTAGATATTTTGGCATTGCAAAGAATTTCAGCCTGAACTGGAAACATTCCATGTCCGGAATTTCACAGCCAATCTAATTGTGTCCACTTTTCTGTAGCCAGATCAACTCAATGATTTCATTTGCCACTTGGATTTTGTTTGACTCACATAGGCATATAGGACACAGTCATCCTGGAGAAGCTAAGTAGCACATATGGGATTTTTTTTATTTCATCAGCACTGATGCAAATGCAGCCATTACCAAACTGGAAAAAACCTGCATGAGTTTATTATGGATCCAAAAATATGAATGTAAGGTTAGAAGCATAGACATCAATCATGAGTCTGAAGAGGATAGTGGCTTTTTTATTGTTCCATTTAAATATTTACACTTCCTTCCCTCCTCCCACTTCCCTCCCACTTCCCCACTCCCCCTTATCCCTCCCCAGCCTTGCTTAAGAGAGGGCCAGGAATCCTTCCCTATGGGAAGGCCAAGGCCCTCCCCCCTACATCCAGGCCTAGGGAGCTGTGCATCCATATAGGCT
>LOJH01022409.1:9622-25524 GCA_001685095.1 Ellobius talpinus
CTTTAATACGGTTCTTCATGCCATGGTGATTCCCAACCATAAAAATATCATCATTGCTACTTCATTGCAGTGATTTTGCTACTGTTATGAATTGTAATGTAAATATTTTTTGGAGATAGAGGTTTGCCAAAGGGATCATGACCCACAGGTTGAGAAGCACTCATTTATGAGATGATGCCCAAAACAACACATAGCTTCCTGTGGACTTTCTGGAATAGGAATTGTTTGGGCAGTTATCTGGATGGATTTTTTCAGCTACATCAACACAGGCCTGTAGCCTCTTGATAGCAGTGAAACAGAGAACTCAGCAGTAAAAAGGCAGCAAATACAAAACAGTACACAGAAAAAGGGGGAAATCACCAATAAAACATCTGGTTGCTTCTATGGGAGCAGCTGTGGGTCCCTGGACTCTCAGAAGGACTGGGGAGGACAGACACATCTTAGGTTTGGCCTTTATTTATGAGTTGAAAGGCATGAGTGTTTATCCACAACTACCACGCCTCATTGGCTGAGGGTTGCTCCTGGGATCGTTAATTCTGTGGTCCCTCAAGTCTGCTGCTTGTGTGGTCAACCACGGCCCTCTGGGCGGAGAACACCCTCCGTGAGAGAAGCGGGCCTCCAGGATACTCGGGAAGAGCTGCGCTGGGTACCATTGACTATCTAAGAAATTCCTCAGAAGTTTGGTGACCTGACATGACAGAAGTTTATCATGGCACAATACTGTGAGTCCGGAGCCTGACTGGGGCTTGGGGCTGGTTCTGCTCGGGTCTGTGGTCTCTCATGGGCAGCATGTAGCCATGGGCTAGGACTTCAGGCTTTGGCCTTGCTGGGGTGAGTCCCTGTCCCACCTCACTTAGGATTTCATTCCTCACAGGCGAACACTCCAAGGACTTCAGGTCCCTGCTGCCTGATGGTCAAAGGCTCCTTCAGTCTGTAGTTCTATGCATCCTTGATAGAGATGCTCACTGCATGGTTGCTGCTTCCTTGGAATGTGACTCACTCTGGGACTGTGTCCATCCACCGTCTTCATTCATTAGAAACTCCACTCACTGGAACTGAGCTGGTAAATCCCGTCACACTCCAGAGAGGAGACTGTGCCGGACCCAAGGAACAGGTTCCTTTCTCACACCTATCTCAGGACTGTGAGAATTGCCCACCAAGGCGGTAGGGACCCCTGCGCCTAGTCGAAGAGGCATGGGCATGGGTCCATGTTGTCACATGGTATACTGTCCCTGGAGGACTGGAGGACAGGAGACACCGCAGTTCTTTTGAGAAGCACCTCAGAACTAAAAATGGGTACTTCTCATCGTCTGGGGGAGTTTGAAAAGAATTCTTCATTTTCTCAGCAAGCCTGAAACTCCCCTGAACTTAATGACAGACAAGCTCTGTGCTAAGTCAGCCCTCCCATCCAGCCCGCCCACAGAGCTCTTTCCCCCCAGAAGCATAACCAGATTGGATCCCCCTGGTACACCCCTGCTCCTCTGAGCCAGCGTCAGCTCCTCGCAGACTGTGGCCAATGCCTTCTCAAGCCTCCCATTTCCTCTGCTGTCTTTCTAACCATGGTGATTTTTTTTTAACATATCACACCAGCTGTATGATACTGCTCTGCCGAAACCTCTCCACTGGTCAAATGACAAATGGGAGGCTGGGGTGGGAACGGGTTTCTGCTTGTCCCCTAATGGTTGGCACTTCTTCCCAATCTTCTGCTCTTTCTGCCACTCTGCCCGCCCCTTCTGTCTCTTGACTGTGTCAGTCATGGTCTCGGTTCAGGAACTTTGCGTCTCCTGTCTCTACCTGGATAGGTACCCCATGGACATGAACATGGCCTCTGCGGTAGATAGTTAATCTTGTTGGTCAACTAGGAGACAGGACTCGAAGTGAGTACATTTCCAGGAAGGGTTAAAGGAGGAGGGAAGAACTTCCCTAGAGTGGGAGGCACCCTCCAGCAGATTCCCAGATGTAAACAAGTCTGGGGGAAAGCGGTGTTGCTTTTGCCTGCTCACCTCTTCACTCCTTACCAGTGAGTGCATCTACTTTGTGACTGCTACTGCTGCTGCCCTCCTTCACCAGCACTAGAACCCAGCTCCTTTAGTCTCCAATATGTGTTGTAGAATATTTTATTTTAAGGTGTGTTACTTCTGTTTATGCTCTGGAACATTTGTTTAATGATGCAAAGATGTGTTTGGTTAAATAAAATTCACCTGTGGTCCAGAGGCTGCGTCAGCAGCTAGCTGACAGGAAGTAGTAGGGAGGAGCCAGGTGGAGAAGGGTTTATAAGGAGGGGCGAGAAAAAGCATGGGAGATGCAAGGCGAGCTAGGTGAGCTGCTTGCTATTCAGCCTCTCTGGGAAGCAGGATTCTACCACAACCTTTGAATCTTGAATTCTTTGGTGGTACAAAGATTTAGATAAGTTCTCTTAGTAGTTTGGAAAGAGTCAGTGCCTGAGGGAGCAGAATTTCTTCAGGCTATGACTCTTGGCCTGGCCGCTGCTGATAGCAGCAGAGTTACAGTTGCTAAGTAGGATAGCCGAAGTTTAAAAGGCAGACAATTAAAAAAGAGAACAACCGACATGGACTATAGAAAGATCAGCAGCTCTCCAGGAACCTACTGGGCTTTCTGCACCAGACTGGGACTGCAGCATCCAGCCTCACGTACTGAGCAGCAGTGTGCAGACACCATTGGTGGACGGCCTAGCCCACGTTGTATAAGCCAATCTAACAAGCCCCCTTGCAGTATATATTCACCCTGAGTTTCTGTTCCTTTAGAGGACCCCGACTAGTACCTTCAGTCTTGACTTTACTTTGTCATTGAGCCCCCTCTTTGAAATCCTGTTTGGAATTCTGACATGTCACATCTCCAACCCCATCTGAATTTTCTTTTTCTCCAAAGTGCTAATCATCTTGAATATACTGTATTTATTGTAAGCCCTCCCTACTCCCAAGACTAGGGAGTAATTGATATGCTTACTACTTAAGTGTCTCAGGTCTAGAATTCTTCTCATGGAGGTACTCAATAATTGTTTGATGAATTAATAACTAAATGGATTTTTATGCTAATCTCTGCCCTTCCAATACCAGCATCCTTCTCTGACAAGATGTTGGCTTTTTAAATAGCCCTAAAACTAGGAGGCACATTGCCCTCAGGATCTGTATCCATTTGTCGTCGGGACCTGTAATAGTGTCTCCTTCCTCCAGTGAGCCCTGACTCCCTCAATTTTGTCTCTAGGGGATTTTAAAGAATTAACACATGTACTGACATATCGATTAAAAACAAAGTGTGTCTGTGCACTACAATGTCACTAAGCCATACAGTGGCACCAAGAAAACCATTGCTAGGTGCTCCATCATGGATAATTTTGAAAATATTATGGTAAGTAAAGATGTAAAAGCCAAAGTTAACCTGTAAGCCAACCCCACTTGCCCAAGAACGGATAACTTCCTGGAATGCTGGGGGCTGTGGTTCTCAGGAATTAACAAGCTACACGCTTTTGCTCCCCTAAACAAGTTGGTTTGTGCCTTCTAGAAGTGTTTGATTGGGTGTGGGCAGGAGGTAGGAAGGCAGGAAATACATCAGGATGTATGCTTGCCCCTGATGGGATCTGGTGCTATTAGCCTTCTGGTTTTGCCTTTTCAGGCCTCTGTAAAAACGTTACTAGTGGCCATTTTCTGGAAACCCAGAGATGGACCTGGCCAGAGTCCATCATTTTGGCCGGTATTTAATTAAAGCTTGCTTCAAATTGGCTCGAAAATTGTGGAATAGGTCTTTTTCCCACGATTTTCAGGATTAACAAAGACCACGAGTCTTATGATTCCACTGACAACAAATGTCCTGGAGTTGGTGGGTGCTGGGGAAGCAGAGGGTGACTCTTAGGGCATATGAGGCTCTCTGGGGTGCTGAAAACATCCAGCTGTTTAAACTGGGGATACTGTAGGTCAGTGGTAAAGCATCTGGGAGGCCCTGGGTTCAACTTCAGTGTCATAAAAAAAGAGAGGAGAGGAGGGAAAAGGAGAGAAGAGGGAATGAGGTCGGGGGGTGGGGGGAAGAAGAGAGGAAAAGAGGAGAGGGAAGGAGAGGAGGGGAGGAGAAGGAAGAGGAAAAGAGAGGAAGAAAAGCAGAAAGAAATGGAGAGGGGGAGAGAAATAGAGAGAAGAAAGAGGAGAGGGAGATTGGTTGGATTATCACAATGGTCAAACAGCTGAGAATATAGAATAAAACCACTGAATTCCACACTTTAATAGGTGGCTTGTGTGGTGGATGGATTATATTTTAATAAAAGAGGAGTCACAGCCCACTCATACGGATGTGGAAGCTTGATCTTCAGAGACCCGGATGTATCCATAACTCCTTGTTCTTTTTCTTAAGCACCCCCAGACTATGTAAGCTTTACATTGTGGGTAATCTGGCCACACCTAGGTGGGCGTGAATTACCTGTAACCACGCCAGAGATATCTTTAAGGGTCAGTGTTCCTCCCCTGAGCAGCACTAGGGCCCCAAGGAAAACCTAGCAATGGTTTATAGTCTCTTGGGAGACTTCTCACATTAGCCTCCAATGAAAGCGCAGGAGACTGTGTGGGGAATCTGATCACTGGCCTTGGCTCTAATAATTCATAAGCCCGATTAGGCTTGAGAAAGAGAAAGAGAGAAGCTATGGGCACAGCCTCCTGACTGTGCAAGAGCTGTCCCTGGGATTTGGACCCTCCATAGCCACTCCAGGAGGCTGCTCAGTGGCCAGGAGGGGATCCAGCAAAAATACTCAACTGGACTGTGGCTTGGTGTTCATCTGTGGCTTGACTTTAAGCCTCTGGGATTCACATTTCCCTTCTGTATTTAAGAAAAGAGAAAGGCCACAACTTCCCAGCACACGAAGGATGGTGGCTCCAGTCCCTTCCCCCGTGGTGTCGGAGGTCCCTGTGCTCCAGGTTTGGAGGAACGAGATTCAGAATTATCCTGACAGAGTTTTGAGCACAGAGCCAAACAAGAGGGGGACAGAGCTCAGCAGAGCCGTCCCTTGCTGCAGGCACTCAAGGGCAGGTGCCAATGGTCTGGGCAGGCTCCACCCACACCAGGAGTGGGAAGACCTCCAGCCTCAGGGACAGGTGGCTTATGGGTATGGAGGGGCTCTTCCTAGACCCCAGAAAAGATGCAAGGACAGAGTGCAGAACACCTGTGCATCTGTCTTCAGGAGAGAGAACTGCTCTGGAAATGGGCCAGCCTCTCCATCCTCCACCTGCTTTATCTGCTACAAAGAGAGCCAAGCGCACTAAAACCCAGCCTCGGGGAAGATAAAAATGCCTTGCTTTCCACCCAGAAAGGACTTTCCTGGTGGCTTGTCAAGACATCTCCTTCTGAAGTCACTAGGACGGATCCTTCTGGCTCCAGGCTTCTGCCTGTGTGGGCCTCGGCAGGGGTCAGTTCCTTCTGCGAAATCACATTTGTGTTCAAGGTTCATTTCTTTAATCAAAACCTTTAAAGTCGTGCCTTTGGGACTTAATGCCTGGGAGTCCCATCCCCTACCAAAACAATGTAAGCTTTCAAAGATTTAAATGTCAAAAACAATCGCTAGACTTCAGTAGTAATGTTGCACACAGTGGGAAAGGATACCGTTCAGGCAGTGTGGGGCGGAACCTACCCTCCACCGCTCAAGGCTCCTTCACCCTAAGGTACCTCTACCACTCCCAGGGAGAAGCTGGTCATTACCCATGAGACTCCTAGCTATAAATACCACCTGGGCAGTCTCTCGTGAGGAAGAAGATAGCTCCACCCAGAACATTCCAGCTCTGTCTGTCCACTATCAGCCTTGAGGGTCACATGGGTTTGCACAGGTACAACTAATTACCAGTTTTATATAGGAGCCATGGAAGCCCAGAGATGTTGAGTGACTTGTTCAGAGAGAGAATGGAGGATTCCTACGGGCCTGCTCAGGTTTGAGGCCTGCCTTGTCTACACAGTGAGTTCTGGGCTGGCCTGGCCTACACAGCGAGACCCTCTCTCAACCCATACCCCCCAAAGAGACTGAGTTAGTCTTGACAGGAATGAACTAGCACACAAGCTCATAGAAAGGAGTCAGCCTTGCCCCTTTTCTTTTTTTCTCTTCTTTTCTTTTCTATGGCCCTTTTCTTATTTTCTAAACAAGTCGCTCTGATCTCTCTCATACTGTGATCTCTCTCTACCTTGAGATGCTGTCTGTCCTGAGGCAGATAGCACTGGTGTCACACTCTCTGATCCCTCAGGACTTGTGTGTTGATGTTTAAACCTGTGATGTCCTTCAAACTTAATTCATTATAAACTGCTGCAATTTAATACTTAGGGACATTTTTCAAAAGTCCTATTTCCTTTATGAACTACTTAGCCTCAGGGATTTTGTTACACAAAACAGATGGACTAAGATCTTGTTTATTTCATGTTATTGTATTTCACTCAGCACACACATGAATGGGATTCATCTAACATTTTCATACATGGGCATCGCTGTACTTAGCCCATATTACCCCTCCCTACTCTCTTGGCTCCCTCTTCTTTCTTGGAGGTCCTCTTCTCCCCCAGACTGTCCCCACTCTGTTTCCATGTCTTGTTATCTGTGAAAAGAGAGAGGATGTGGTGGTTTGAAGGAAGATGGCCCCCATAGCTTCACAGGTTTGAATGCCCAGTCATTAGGGAGCAGCACTACTCCTAAGAGATTAGGAGGTGTGGCCTTGTTGGAGGAAGTGTGTCACTGGGGGTGGGATTTGAGGTTTGAAAGGCCCAAGCCAGGCCCAGTGGCTTTCTCTCTTCCTGCTTCCTATGGATGCAGATGTAGAACTCTCAACTTCTCCAGCACCGTATGTGCCTGCCTGCCATCATGTTCCCCACCATGATGATAATAGACTAAACCTCTGAAACAGCAAGCCAGCCCCAAATAAATTCTTCCTGATAGGAGTTGCTGTTGCCATGCTGTCTCTTCGCAGCAACAGAACACTGACTAAGACATAACACGAGGTATTTTTCTTTTTTCCTCCATCCTCCTCTCTTGTCCTCCAACCTCACATTAGACCTTTTACCATTCCCTCGAAGCCCCCTTATTTTCATGGTGAAACTATTTCTGAGAGCTTCTAACCTCTTCATGTACTCTCTTCCCAGAGGGCATGTTTCAGATACTGTTACATCTTTCTTACTTTTTCATTATGTGCATAGGCGTGTGTACATGTGTGAGTATGTGCAAAGAGGTGCAGGTGCCCATGAAGACCAGGAGGTGGCACAAGACCCCTGAAGCTGTGTTACAGGTGGTTGTGAGCCACCTAATAAAATAAGCACTCAGGTCCTCTGCAAGAGCAGTACATGCTCTTAACTGCCACGCCATCTCTCCAGATTGATATCTGGGGTAACAGGATTTGTCGAGTAACATTGCTCTCTCTCTCTCTCTCTCTCTCTCTCTCTCCATGTATGTGTGTGTGTATACATACATGCTTTTGTGGCCAGGGGTTAACATCAGAGCCTCCCATCATTGCTCTCTTCTCTGTCTACTGAGGCAGGGCACCTCCCTGCATCCAGAACTTATGGATTCAGTCAGTCTAGCTAGCCAGCTTATCCTGGGATCCCCTGTCTCCACCTCCTGAGCTCTGGGATAGGAGACAATGCCACACCCCCTGACTTTTCAATGGGAGGGCCAAGGATGCAAACTCTAGTCCTCACTGACCCGTCCCTCCAGCACTGCTCTCAGTATTACAATCCTTAGGCCCCTTCTCCCTCCTGCCTCATCCCGTGCTCCGTTACTGTGGTCTACACACTGAAAATGGACTTGTTTGTTGTCTGTCTAACCCACTAGGGCATAAGCTACAAGAGGGCAGAGGATTTCATCAACATCATATCTCCATAGCTTGGAGGAGTGTCCGAAACGCACCATGCTCTTACTAAACATTTGTTGAGTGAAACACAAACTTTATAATCCCTAAAGAAGATAATTCAACCAGTATTACAATGACCCCAAAGTCAATTTCAGCATAACACAGTTTTTTAAAAACTAGTATTTTGTAAGATCCCTACATTCTTACCAAAGATGGCAAATTCTTCTTCATAGCACTCAACTCATTTGTTGATGGGCACCTAGGCTGGTTCCACGCCTCGATGGATGTTGCATATGGCACAGTAATAAATATGGGTGTGCAGGTACCTTCTCACTACGCCGACTCTGACTCCTCCAGGGATACAGCCAGCAAAGGTACAGGAACCATATGTTTGTTCTATTTTTTGTTTTAGTTCTTTTTTATATTTCTATTTATTTTGTGTGTGTATGTAAGTGTTCAAGTGCGCATGCACACACACACACGCACGCACGCACACTCATACCACAGTGTATTTGTGGAGGACAACTTGTGAGAGCTGGTTCCCTCCTTCTACCATGTGAGGCCCAGCTCTGGCCCTTGACTTGGCAGCAGACACCTATTTTTAGTGTTTTGAGGAACTGTAACCGTACTGGTGGTTATACCAATTTACATTATGACCTTTCAACATGGATCTCTTAACGTTAGACTCATCACATGCTTTAAAAATTAACCATGGATACTTTATTTTTTATTTTAGTGTGTTTTTGTTGAGCTAGGATGCATGCTGTTAGGCTAGTTCTCATTTGCTCAGGGGCGTCTGGCCACAGAGCAAGAAGACCACGCACAGGCTTTTGGAGATGGCTGGTTTCCAGCTGGGTCAGAATGTGATCCTGGGCGCAGTTCTGAACTCTTCAGATCTAATCAGTAAGAAGAGGACAAACAGTCTTCCCCTTGCGGGATTTTTTTTTAACAAGGAGGAAATGAGTTCATGCTTGCCTTCACTCCGAGAAGCAGTTAGCATAACCCAGGCCTACAGAACCTATTAATGTCTGTTATTATTGGAAAGTGTGTGGGTAGGGCGTCAAAACAGGATTAAGAGCTAGGATTCTAAGACATCCGAGAGATTCTGCATCAAGCCAGTCACTAAAACCGCTGGGCAAATGCTGGCAGCTGGTTTTGGGAACGGACGCCA
This sequence comes from Ellobius talpinus, assembly GCA_001685095.1. Taxonomy (NCBI): domain Eukaryota; kingdom Metazoa; phylum Chordata; class Mammalia; order Rodentia; family Cricetidae; genus Ellobius; species Ellobius talpinus. Next base: position 18,614 of record LOJH01022409.1, read on the forward strand.
CTGAAATAGCCAACAGCAATGATTGGTTTAGGCTTCAGTCAGGCATGCCATTCAAAAGCATGTGAGCCCTTATCACAATGCCAATTTGGATGCCTTAATCGATAGCATCTTAAAAATAAAGCTAGACCCTAGTTTAAAGCCTCATGCGGCATGAATGACGGCTAGTGTAGGAGAAAAGAATGTAAAAGAAAAGAATGACGGCTAGTGTAGTCCCAGGGCTGTTTTGGAGGTCAGACAAACTTCAGTGTCTTCATTGCTGATAAGATGAAATAACAATACACATTGATGAGAAACTTGACTGAGCAGCAGTTGAAAGCACGAAAAACAACAGGAAAAAGTCAAGAGAAAAGTCCAGGATTTCAAAAAAGGAACAGAAAGGGAATCTAAAAACAACAGATTAAGTCTGAAGGGGTAAAAGAAGCTAAAGCAAATACTCCCTGGGACAGAAAAAACACAGGGAGAGAGAAGGCTGAATAAGACCCAGAGGCAGTTGATGGATGTCCTAGGCATGGGGTAGAGAGGAAGGCCGCATCTCCCATCTGTCCTTGCACAACAGGCATCCGTGCTGGGCATCCCCTGGCATGAAAGGTGGGGCACTTGTTTAATTGGCTTTTATCCTTCCTCATTGTATCAAGGATTTGAGTGTGTCAGATGGTAGGACTGTCATTCCCATGGTCTCTTGGCCTCGAGGCTTGGCACACACTGTTCTTTCTCACATGCCACTCGGATCCCATGGCATCTCATTGGTTCTGGTTCATTGGAGGCAGCTGCAGAGATACCTACTCTGGAAAGCTTCTCCTGGTGTGTCCAGCCCGGCTAGGGGTGCCTACGAGGCATGCCGCTGGCATCCAACTGCTGTCAGATGGCCCACCTACCCTTCATCACGTCACTTTTCAGGCACAGACAAGAGGGGCCTGTCTAATCCCCTGCTGTACCCTCAGCCCCTGGCACAACTGGCACAATGCCTCATCAGTGAACATCTATCAGATGCCATGCGTGCCTGTGTGTGTGTGTGTGTGTGTGTGTACCCACCACACTCTCTTAGGTTTATTGAGCCCTTCTCTAAATCCTGGCACTCCCACAGAGTAACTTGTTACACGCGCCTATTTAAGGGACCGAACGGAGGTACCTGATCACCTAGCTGAAAAGAGTAGGGTTGGATTCAGTGGGAATCTGGAAACATCCACCCCTTCATTCATCCGGCAAGGGAGAAGGCAATGGGTGGGAAGAGACTCAAGAAGTGTATCCCTGGGCTGGAGAGATGGCTCAGTGGTTAAGAACATTGCCTGCTCTTCCAAAGGTNGTGCCCTCTTCTGGCCTGCACACACACAGAATAAATAAATAAATATTAAAAAAAAAAGAAGTGTATCCCTAAGGAAGTGACCCTGAGCAGTGGCTGTATGAAAGCATCTCTGAGCAGTGGCTGACAGTAAGGTGAAAGTTTAAATACTAATGGTAGAAAAAAAGGAACAGATAAGATTTTGGGAAAACCTAAAGAATATAAATCCTACTTTTCCTCTGGCTGAAAAACCCTTAGTTATTGTTCTGTAAAATAGTCCCAAGCAGATCTGGAATGCTGTGCTACAGTTTTTTGTTTGTTTGTTTGTTTGTTTTGTTTTTGGGAGGAGGTTTGATTTTTCAGAGACAGGATTTTGGTGCCTGTCCTGGAACTTGCTCTGTAGACCACACTGGCCTTGAACTCACAGAGATCCCCCTGCCTCTGCCTCTTTCATCCCGAGTGCTGGAGTTAAAGGCAAGCACCGCCACTGCCCAGCCTGGTGCTACAGTTTTTATGTTACGAAAAAAAATCATTGCTTTGTTCACCATAGTAAAGAGTTGGAATCCACCAAGCTGTCCATCAATAGATGAACAGATAAGGAAAATGTGGTTCTTCTAAAAGAATGAAGTATTACTGAGCTCTAAAGAAAAATGAAGCTTAAAATGTGCAGGAAAATGAAGCTTAAAATGTGCAGGATGGATTTATAATGCATCATATCAAGTGAGGCCACACAATCTCAGAGAGAGAAAAAACCTCATATTCTGTCTTATACGTTGTTCTAGAGAGTAAGAAAGTCCTGTCTTAGACAATAATATATGTATCTATGTAAACAAGCATACATGTGGGTCCAGCCAGAAGAAAGAATAAGAAAGGCTGAATTTCAAGTGGTGGGAAAGGGCTGAGTGCAGGTTATGGACATGAGTTATGAAAGAATACAGGAAGTGATTGTTAGCCTCTTTCTAATTCTGTCATGAATTTGGGGTTTAGGTGGTAGATAAGTGCATAAGCTGTATTAGATACTGCATGTGTAAAATTGGAGCTTACATCCTGAATGCCTGTCCAAACGGCAGAGGAGGCCATGGATTTCTACTGACTCCACAGCTTACATCCTGAACGCCTGTCCTAACTGCAGAGAAGGCCACGGATTTGCACTGACTCCACAGCTTACATCCTGAATGTCTGTCCTAACTGTAGAGAAGGCCCCTAATTTGTACTGACTTTGGGATCTGTTTGATTAATTTGGGTGTGTGATGTTTTCCCAAGTTTCTTAATAATCTAACTTATAAAATAAGAAAATTTTAATTTTGGGGGAAAAAGTAAAAAGATAAAGATACAAGGTTTTTATGCCAGAAGATCCTAGAGGATGAATGTCCTTTCTTGTGGGACAGACATACCTCCACTTAGACCAACAGCTCCTCAACTCCTGATAAAACTTCTAACTCTGCATCCTGAACACCTAACTGTTGTGGGCTAATGCTCTTGTACATCGTAAAGGTTTGTCAATCGTATTGGTTTAAAAAAATGCTTATTGGCCAGCAGCCAGGCAGGAAGTATAGGCAGGACAACCAGACTAGGAAAATTCTGGGAAGAGGAAAGGCACAGAGTCATGAGCCAGACTCAGAGGAAGCAAGATGAAAATGCCTGAGAAAAGGTACCAAGCCATATGACTAAACATAGATAAAAATTATTGATTAATTTAAGTTGTAAGAGCTAGTTAATAATAAGCCTGAACTAATAGGCCAAACAGTTTATAATTAATATAAGCTCTGTACGTTTCTTTGGGACTGAATGACTGCGGGAACAGGAGGGACAGAAACTTCCGTCTACACCTAACTGGAGCCCATGATTATGTAATTGCCTAAGGGAGACACTGCTGCTTGCTCCTCCTCACCACCCCACCCATCCCCTCACTCCCATCCCCATTCCATCCCCACCCCCAGCCCATCCTCCTACTCCTACTCCCATTCCCTCCTCATCTTTTGCCTCTTTTTTGGGACAGGGTGTCTTGCAATATAGCCCAGGCTAACCTCAAACTCTTGATCCTCCTACCTAGGCCTCCCAAGTGCTAGAATTCCAGGCATATGCTGCCACACTCAGTTTAAAGGAAGATTCTTACAGAGGCAGTGGACAGACAGACAGAAAGACAGACAGACGGAAACAGAGAGGAGGGCTGAGGGATTAGAAATGGCACCGAAGAGATTCCCATTTGCTGGCCAGTTAGTCTTAACTCCTGCGTTAAGACCAGGTGCCAAGTGGCTGGTGAGAGTGTTAAGAAGCAACTACATGGGCAGGAAGAGATCAAGGGACAAGACACTGGGCAGTCAGTATGCAAGTGGGCCTAAGCAGGGTTTAGCAGTAACAGACCCCTTCAGACTAGGCCCTCTGGGCAGGCGCTAGAACTCTTTTAGCATGCTCCCCTGTGGTCATTTCCCAACAGTGCTGTTCCTCATGAAGTAGGAAGTTTCTAGGAACCCAGGGGACAAAGTTCAGGGACCTGACCCCCTGGGGTGCTCTGCTCAAACAGCACAAAGCCTGCTGGCCGGCTCTGGGATCTGAGCAAAGCGGGTGTGGCCTCGCCCCACCTCAGTCTCCCAAGCCGTGGATTTCAAAGGCAGCCCTCCTCACCACTCTGGAAGAAAGAGAGCACTGTGGCGTGGTGGGCCTGCGGTCTGAGGAGCTGCCCCCATACCAAGTGGGCTGCGGTGGGCAGCAGACAAACATAAACACTCTCACGGAACACAGTAGCAGACAGACAAGGCTGTTCAGCGACTAGGGCAGAATGGGAGGAAAACAAGGCCTCTCTGTAATCATGAATGAGCTCAGACCCAAGGAACATTAACCACACCGCAACGCTGACCACATCCCCTCTCCCGACTGCCTCTTTCCCAATTGCAGCGGGAGCCTTGCTTTGTTAAGATGTCCAGCCACAGAACTGCCGCTGCCTCCTGCCGGCATCCACTCAACTCCAAAGGACAGCGCGGCCTCCTAGAACCTTCACAGCGTCACCTGGCATCAGCCCAAATCCTCTGACAAGTCTGATTTACAGAGATTTACAACTCTCTGTAATGGAAACGTCCCACGGTAATGAAGAGGCGTGATGTGTGACTCCGCACCTGGCCAATTCAGTCACCTCTGTCCTCCGATAGTATGCCCCACAGGTATGCTCCAGGCTGTCAAGGTGGGGGGCCAGGACGGAGTGTGCCGAACAGTGCACGTCTTTGCTTTGCGATGTTTAAACACTTAGACATACTCTCCAGGTGGAATCTCTCACAGCACGTACAGAGACAGCAGGTACGTGTCTAAGGCAAGGCTTAACGTGACCGCGTGCTGGCAGAGACCAGACGGGGCTGGAGAAAGACGGCTGTGGAAGACCATGGAGAGAGGTGATAAGAACTGACTGAAACTGGAGGAGGCGCCAAGGCAGACAAATTGCAACCAGCGACCCAGGGTCCTAGAAAAGCTTTCACAAGCTCAAGTTTAATATGGTAATGACTGTGGCCCTAGATGCGTGCCCATTTGGAGATGACCAAGGAGAACAGCAGACAATTTATATAAGAATGTTTTCATGGTCACTGTGGGATGGGAGCTGAGTGTCCTAGATTGCCAGTATGGAAGCTCTCCAGCTTACAGAGGCAATGTCAGGTTATATATGCAGAACCCCTCACCCAGTGCCCCTCAGCCTATACCAGTTCTCCAACTCCTACCACCAAGGGACTTTTGGCAATGTCTAGAAACATTTGGTAGCTGTAGCAAGAGTGGAAATTTTCTTCTGGTTTGGGGCGGAGGAAACCAAAGTTGCCATAATTCCATTTCCCATAATGCCTAGGGCAGGCAGCCCTACATCAGAGAATGTTTGGCCCTAAAACTGGGGGTGCTGAAGTTGAGACGCTAGCCTAGACACTCAAGAGGATGTGGCATAGGCTTGTTTGCACCTTAGAAAAATGACCCTGGGACAGTCTTCAGAAGGCAGAGATGGAGACACCATTTTTAAGTGATGTCACACATTTTCATTAAGGTTATTGTAGCTTGACTTGAATAGATCCTTCCATTGGTTGCCTTGGAAACGATGAATTAGGGAAAGCAGTCTAGTAGTCTGGGTCATGTGAACTGAAAAGAAAGAAACTTTTGAAAATATCACACTCAAGAATTTCAGGAATGAGAAGGCTAAATTATTCAAGGTGCTTATGAATTCCATCTAAGAAGCACATGCTAATCAGAAACCCTGCTGAGAGCCAAGGGCAAAAGAATGAACCCTCAGCCCTTCCTGTTTTGTTTGGTAACTCAAAGGCCTACTTGCAGCTCAAATGAGCAGCTCACAGCTCAGGCCCCAGGTCCTCCTCAGCCAAGTTATTACAAAGAGATAAAGGATCTTATGTATTTATCTCAGCCCAACACGGTCTGGTTACAGGCTCCTCTCCCTGGCTTGCCCCCTCTGCCCCACAGAATATCTGCTTATGTTAAAATATAATCAACAAAGCCTCACAAAAGCTTTCTTGTCTGTTGGAGTGGAACAGAGACCACAGGCTTCACCCCAAAACTCAACCGGGCTTATGTGTTCTTGCTCAGACAATTAACTCTCCAATTAAACTCGGATCTGGGAACCAAGGCCACAGAGTCCTCTGAAATGCTGGAGCCAGGAACAAATGGACATGGAGTCACAGGCAGAGAACGCTGCGTTCCAGGACAGTCAAATATAGAAGCTCTCAGGGCCAAGGAATTCAAGGAACCTCCAGGATGATTTATTTTACCATTCAGACACGTTTTAAGATAAAGATTTCTAAATTCATTCATTTTTAGGTAAGCCTCCCTCCTTTCACAAAGAAATATTCTCTAACTAGTGACCAAAAGAGGAGGTCGGACTCGCCTCAGGACCAATGATGGTGAGCGAACCAGAGAATGTTTCCTAAGCACAGTCTCCAAGGTGGGTGCTGGGACTCAGCTGATAGTCACTATTAAAAACAACCTTCATCGCAATAATCAGAACTGCGATCTTCATTGGAAATGAGACTTCAATTCCCAGACTTGAGAAATCAGTGCAGGGTGGGACAGACCCTTCCTTACTATGGAGGAAATGCTGGTCCCTGTGCACTGTGGGCTCTTCAGGGATCTTTCTCGTCAGGCATGCAAATTTATTCAAATAAACAGATAAATGATTTTTAAGCCCTAGAAGTAAGAGCAAGCAAGACAGCACAGTTTCTACAGACTCAGAGAAGTGCCCCATGGGGATGGGTCCTAAGCCTCTTTTCCTAAGTGTGATCAGTGTGTGCGTGTGTCAGTGTGCTGGCTCATCCTCACTGCTGGCAGCTGATCACACACATCTTTCCGTGGCAATCTCTCATTTGGGCAGCTCAGAATCACTCCTAGTGTCAGGCTTGGTGACTCAAACCTGTGATTGCAGCTACTCTGGAGGCTGAGGCAGGAGGACCTCAAGTTCAAAGCCAGCCTGGACTGGCAAGTAAATTAAAGGGTGAGCAACTTGGTGAGACCCTATCTTAAAATAAAAAGTAACATCAGGGCTGGGGATGTATTTCTGTGGTAAGATGTTTGCCCAGCGTGTGCAAGCTGAGGTTCAATTCCTAGAACTGTAATAATAATAATAATAATAATAATAATAATAATAATAATAATAATA
>LOJH01022410.1:0-17603 GCA_001685095.1 Ellobius talpinus
AGGGTCACTGGGAGTGGGCGTGGCTTGCCTCTTAAAGAAACAAAAACCATAACAGAGTACCGCCTTCATGAGAAGTAGGTCAGGCCTTCTGGCCGCTTTGTTTTCTGACTCTGTATGACTTTGCTCACTCTCTTGCTCTTTCACAGTAGATTCTTACGCTTATATATCTGCTCACTAGGCCAGATATGTTCAGACATTTGAAACTCTCTTTTATTTTTCATCATAAATAATGAGGAAAGACAGAAGTTTGTTTTCTTATAATTAGCTATCCTTAAACATATTCTATTTAGGTAACTGGGGATTTCCTGTTGATTGTGAAATAACCCTGACTCTGAATTTCCTCATCAAAAACTCACTTAATCCCCTTTAATCCAATAAAGGTTTGGGGCAAAAACTACCCTGCTGACATTGGAACTGTAAATGAAGGCAATTTCCTTCCCTTTTCACTTTTTTGTTATTTTGTTCACTGAGTTTTTTTTTCTGAATGAACCATGTTATTTCTTTACCAGAAAATCTGACATCATAATTTCCTGATTGCCACCCACCCCCAAAATAGGTAACAAATGGTAAGGATTTAACTCTACTTTTTTAAATTGAGAATTTTATAAATGTATATAAAGAAATATGATCATATCCCACCCCATTTCTACTCTCTCTAATTTCTCTCAACAAAACAAAGGTAGTTTAGTGACAGCTGAGGAAATAATACTGAGATTAGTCATGATCATACATTTAGCAGCCTATTGATTTCACAGTTAAACTTCTTTAGCTTCATCTTAAGGGCAATAATAATATTACATTTAAACTCAAGAGATTATCTAGTCAAATATCAAGAATAATGAAGAAGAGTCATACCGTGGGTAACTGTCGAAACCTGCTCCAACAAAGTCAGCTAGCGTACCTGGAAGGGGTTTCAAGGTTGAGGAAATGGCAGATTGAGAGAATTTGAGAAACAAAACACAGGATAGATGTAACATGAGGGCCTGCTCATTAGGGTTTCTGTCCCACCCAGTCCCCCAGCCATTTAGTCCCAGAGAAAATCACACTGAGAGTCTGCATTAATTATAAACTGATTGTCCCATTAGCTCAGGCTTCTTATTAGCTCTTATTACTTATATTAACTCATTATTCTTATCTATGTTATCCACATGGCTAGGTACCTTTCTCAGCGGGGTAGCTCACATCTTTCTTCTTCGGTGGTCTGGGCAGAACTGGGAGGAATGGACTTCTTTCTTCCCAGAATACTCCTGTTCTCATCGCCCTGCCTCTACTTCCTATCTGGTTNCTGCATTAATTATAAACTGATTGTCCCATTAGCTCAGGCTTCTTATTAGCTCTTATTACTTATATTAACTCATTATTCTTATCTATGTTATCCACATGGCTAGGTACCTTTCTCAGCGGGGTAGCTCACATCTTTCTTCTTCGGTGGTCTGGGCAGAACTGGGAGGAATGGACTTCTTTCTTCCCAGAATACTCCTGTTCTCATCGCCCTGCCTCTACTTCCTATCTGGTTGACCCACCTATACTTCCTGCCTGGCCAATCAGCATTTATTTAAAACATGATTGACAGAATGCAGACAATTCTCCTGCACCAGATAGCTTTGGGAGGTTTGTTAGTAAATACTGACCAGCCCAGAGTTTATTTCAGAACTTACTTTTATACAGATTAAAGACAGAAGGCAGAACAAAAAAGAGCAGTAGAGTCAGGAAACCACCTCCCTGCACTGTCCTTGGGAGGAAGCACAAGCAGGCAGGCTGATTACCTCTCATATGAGTTCTGCTGCAGCAAGCAGTCCCCTTTTCTATCTGGATGTGCCTTCGGCTGGCATTCACCAGCCTGTGTCTAGTGGAGGAGAGTAGTGAAAAATGTAGAGCTCAATAAAAATCAATAAAAAAAATAGTGTAGCCAAAGCAAAAAAAAATTATCCTTGGTTAATTTAGTGCACAATCTGGGCTGATTTCATGGGATGGGATTAGGGGTAGATTATTGCCAGAGACCATGGCTGCTCTAGTAGTATGATCATCAGATTTCCATTATTTGGATCAATATCTAAGATAATTTGAGGAATAATTTATGTTTGCTCATGATTTCTGAGGTCAACACTTTGGGGCTACATTGCTTCTGGGTCATGTGAGGCAGAACATAATGGTGATGGGGGCATGTGGCAGAGGGCACTCACCTACATGTGGACAGGAAGGAGTAGAAGGTAGGTGAGACTAGGGACCATGGAAATTTTACAAAGCCATACCTTCAGTGCTGTAGTAAGAAGGAACAACAGGCTGCATCCCACCCAGCTCCCGTCTGCCCGGTTAGCTTAGCCCCCAAAATAACAACACACAAATTGTATTCATTTAAAATACTGCCTGGCCCATTATCTCTAGCCTCTTCTTGACTAACTCTCACATATTTATTAACCCATTTCTATTAAATCTGTGTATCACCACGTGACTGTGGCTTACCTGCAAGGATCCTAACCTACGTCCATCTCGGGCTGGAGATTCATGGCGCCTGCCACACTGCCTTCTTCCTCCCAGAATTCTGCTCTGTCTACTCTGCCTATCTAAGTTTTTCCCTATCAAAAGGCCAAGGCAGTTTTCTTTATTCAGCCAATGAAGGCAACACATAGAAAGAAGACCCTCCTACACCACTGCTGCTCTATTTCCTCCAGTTAGGACTTAGTCCCTGGAAATTTCACCAAACATCTAACATAGAAGCCATGGAAATGATAATATACCTTTGGAAAACAAGATCTTGGAGAAAGGGGTACTGGTGGGTGAAGTTTAGGAATACAGAGGAAAAACTTTGAAAAAAAAGAAAAAGAAAACGGCAGCACCCTGTCACCGAAGGGGATGAGGACAGTCTGGGAGTCTGGGTTTTATTCTGTCTTTATGGTGAACTATTTCAATTACTTTGGTCAACTGATTTTTTAACTTTGTATTTTGGTGTCATGTTTTGAGTTTTATAACTCATGTTACATGGCAGGTATGACTAAGTGTTCATTTTGGCAACATTTTTCTGATATGTTAAGAAACTTATTTTAAAAAAATGCAGTGGGACCTGTCCTCAGATTCATTTTTGCAGCAGCAATGCTTCATAGAGTCTCCCATATGTCATCAAACAGTGAGTTATTAGGTTAAATAAATGACAAAAGAATCTTTCAAATTCCATAAAATTGTTCAACAATCTGCTCACCTCATTTTCATTGTTTTTTTCCTTTTGACCTGTTTTTATTTTTTGACAATTTTATACATGTGTATACTATTTTAATATTTTCCCCTAATTTTTGAAATAAAATACTTATTTCTCTTTTCCTTCTCCTCCCTCCAGACCCTCCCATATACCCTTCATCACTCTCCTTCAAGTTCATGGTTTCTCATTTTGCTAATTGTTATTGCATGCATATGTTTATGCTTTATAGTTATACATCCTTGAATATAAACTATTTAGTCTGTATAATATCATTCTGAGTTTCCATCCCCATTATCTTTATTCTCCTATCCTGATGAAAACTTTCTTCAAAAACAACAACAACAAAAAACCGAGTTTGCTTATGTTGGTGTCTTAAAAAAAACTCATTGAGTTTAACTACAGTTGTTGCTCTGTATAGAAACCTATTAACTGAAATCTGAGCAATCTATCAGCAGCTGCATCACTGAAGAAAATGACACCCTTCTCTCTGCAAGTCTGAAGAGAAAGTTCATCATTACCAAACAAAGACAATATGTAGACAAATGTATGGCAGAATACAATGTTTTTATTTCCACACCCATTCCAGGCACACTAGGAAAGTGAAGTTGAGTATGAGTGGGTGGCTCAGGAGATATCAGTTGGCATCAATGGTATGTTCAATCCAGTCCAGGTAGTTGCACACTTTGGTGTACACACCAGGTTTCCTATCCTCACCGCAGCTAGCGCCCCAGGAGATAATAACTTGGAGCTCTTCATTGCAGACCACGGGGCCACCAGAATCATCCTGAACCCAAAGAAAAAGACAATCAATCATTCTTGTTGATACCCACAGGAGAGAATGAGGTTTGATGTGGTCATTCATTATCCTGGGGCTGTTTCTCAAGTCCTTCAACTGATACCCACTCTATTCCTGAAAATCCAGCACACAGCATCCTTACCATATTACTAGTACACTTTTTTTTATGGTCCTACTTCTTTCTACCACAGTCCTGTAGAAGCTATAAAAGGGGAAGACTGGAGAGATTTAAGACTGCCCCATCAGCTTTGCATTTCGACAAGAGTTCCCTACAATACATCTCAAAAGGTTGCTTATATGTATTGTCTGGACAATCTTAACACCAATTTTAACAATCACATCACTAACAGAAAACTGACAGTTTATGCTAAAGCTATTCCCCAACTTTTGGATTCAGCATCAGAAAAAAAATTATTTGACTTTTATTTTGGCATGTATATGTGGGGTGTATGTGCACATGTTTTTGATTTTTTTGTAAGCACATGTGTATAGAGAAGGGCAAGCACTGTGTGAGCATTTGACGGAGGTATGAAGTTTATATTTGCTTTCTCCCTTCACTGTTTTCCATTTTTATTTCTCAAGACAGAGTCTCTCATCGCACGTAAACTTGTTGATTCCTGGCACTCTACTATTCAGCTTGCTCCAGAGATCCCTTGTCTTTGCTTCCCAAGCATCCGCCTCCCAGGTGGATGCTGTGACTGTAAGCTTTTACATGAATTTTGAGGACCCAAATTTCATCCCCGGTCCCTGTGAAGCAAGCGCTTTATGCACTGAACCATTTTCCCCACTCTCAGATGCAGAGTTATAGCCTTTTGCATTTTATATGGAGAGATGTATTGGCAGGACTGAGACTGAGCAGCTGACAGAGGAGGGAAGGAACGTACCTCACAACTATCATTTACTTCTTCTAGGAAGCCAACACAAAACATGTTTCTCGTGATCTTATGTGGGTAGGCACTGTGGCAAAAAGAGTCTGACAAGATGGAGACATTCAGACAAAGAAGATGTGAAGATAGGCTGTCTGTAGAGTGAAGAGCAAAAAGGGAGAAATAACCATAGGGTCCCATGATATTTCTTTCCTGTCTGCCCTTCTCCCTCACAATACTTTCTGTGTCTTTCAATTTGGCTAGGCCTTGGAATCTGGGAGGATTTTTTTTTCCTGGAAGATTTTCCAAATAGTTCTAACCAACAAGTTCTTTCTTTGACACAAATGTTAGTGGTGACAGATCTGAAGTCCAGAGACATTTTTTTAAAGCTGCCTTCTCCAGGCTGAACTGAATCTTGTAATGATATATATGCATCCCAGTATCTAAGGCTATGATTATCACCAATCATACTTAAATTCATTGACATCTTTCTAATAATTAAATTTTGTTTTATTATTTATATGATCTCAGCAAAATATACTTTATACTTTGAATAATATTTTCAAGATTGCATGTGTTCAAAATTATCTTCAGGGAAACATACTTTAAATCCGAATTTGGACCGGGTGACTACCTTCATGCCTTCCATGTCTGGGGATGCTCATATTTGGGACCTATATCCTAGGTAACACTTACATCCAATGCTAATTGTGTCACCCCAGCTGGACACAAGGCATTCAATACCCACAGATGGACAGGATCTTGGTAGAGAGAGACAGTGGACACTTGAGAGTTGATGGTGGCTGGTGAGTTCATTTTAATCAGCATGATGTCATTATCAGTGGTGTCATTGTCGTACTTGGGGTGAGAGATGATCTTGGCTGCATTAATGATTTGTTCACCACCCTCGACATCATGAATGTTGAATTCTTGCAGATGGACCTGTAGTTGGCTATATTTATAAGGGTTAACAGTTTTCTAAGAATCCTTCTTGGAATTCTTTCCCCTCCTCTGACTTTTAATTATGAACATAAACACAAACACCATCTTATTCAAGAATTCAGCTCATTTTACTTTAGGTAGCACTGGTAACTCCTATCCTTGTCATACTTAGTTCTTTATATGTCACTGTTAGTGCAGAACTAGAGTCCACCATTGATGTGGGATTCTCCTCTGTATGCTGTGAATATATTTTATTGCCATTGATTAATGAATAAAGCTGTTTTGGTCAGTGGCTTAACAGAATAGAATAAGGCAGGAATTCCAAGCAGACAGAGGAGGAGTCAAGGAGATGCCATGTAGCTGCAGGAGGAGACAGATGTCCAGGAACTTTTCCAGTAAACCACAAGCCTTGTGGTAAAATATAAAATAATAGAAATGGGTTAATTTATGATATAAGAGCTAGCCAATAAGAAGCATGAGCTAATAGGTCAAGCAGTGTTATAATTATACAGTTTCTGTGTAATTATTTTGGGTCTGGGCAGTTGGGAAACAAACAAGTAGCCTTCCATCAACACACTATCTCAGTAAAGTTCAAGGCAGAAGATAGAGGAAAGCGCCCACTACAAAACAGTTGGAGGTGAAAATGGGATTGGAGACGATTGAATGGACTGAATGGAGAAGATTGAATATCAGTCAAACTTAATATTTCTCTTCTGGTTGCAATCACAAAGTTTAATAGGGAAGTGAGGAAGGAGTCAGAGACAGAAAATATTTAGAGCACAGAACAAATTCTCCTTTCTCATGTTATAATAGAAATATGGTACATTTTATTACTCCATATGATTTTTTATAATCATAGTTGAGGTAATATTATTGAGATTATATATACATATATATTCATGTTTTTAAACTACTGCATTATTTAGGAAAACATTTGTAAAATGCAAGGGCAATTATTACTACTAATACATCTAACTTCTGATTTTTCCCTTTTGAATCCATCAAGTAGGTTGGAAAAATGGCTCAGTAGGTAAAGGTGCTTGCTGTTAAGCCTGATGAACTAAGTTTGATTCCTGGGACCTTCATGGCAGAAGGAAAAAAACAACTCTCAAACTTGTTCACTGACCTCCACATGTGTCTCCCCAAAGTAAATGATAAGCATAAAAATTACTTTACTCATTAAATATAACTCTGCATTTTTCTTGTTTATTCTTTTGTAGAGCTAAGGGGGAAATGACCTTAGGTTCAGGAGCATGAATACTGGATAATTACGGCTTATAGCAGTGAGCAGCAGTCAGTACCCACTGGTCACTGATGAGAGAGCCCCCACACAAGTGGTAGCCAGCTTTCAAGGATACCTGGTAGGGGACAGAGTTGTTCTCACAAGTGTAGCCTCTGATAATCTTGTCGACACTATCATTAGCAGGGATATCAGCTGTTAGGGGAGAGGCAGAAACTGTTACAAAGATCTGTCATGGAATTCCATTCATGAAATCAAGGCAAACTAACCACACATGAGGTGACCGCACTTATCACCATCGAATCAGGAAATGTTAAGACTTCAGGCAGGTAGCTGTTTGTTCTCTGTTTTGTATTTTATTTCAGTGAAGATATTTTTGTAACTTATTATGTTGTGCCTTTTATGTGAACCTTTTTATAGAAAGAGACATTTATCTTTAGGTATGTGTCTTTACATTTGATAATCCTTGTATTTTTGCATATAAATTTTTACACACACATAAGGGCATTCACATTTAGCAGAGACCCAGAAAACAAATTACTTGCAACCACTATTTAGTATATAAATATCATTTTAAATATAGAAGCAGACTCTGCATCCATACAAATAAATAAAACCCTATGCAGTAACTTGCTGGTTGTGTATGTTTATGGTGATTATAGAAGTATTGGTATAGACTAGCTGTTTCTAGCAGGTAATAGAAATGGAGTTTGCAGAAACCACTTAAGAATATTCTTGCTCTGAAGGAATTAATTGTTTCAAATTTTTATTTTGTCAACTTTTTTGGGGGGGGTTAGCCTAAAGTGTTTATTTGAACATTTTATAAAAAAAATCATAGTATCCTCCCTGATCTTTCCTGTTATCCTGGTTATTTCTCTACTGTTTGTCACCTCATCTAACATTGGGAATTATGACCTTCATATTTGTCAAGATTTCTTGTAGATATGAATGTCCTTAATTATAATACATAGGCTTTGCTTTATAATATTTAAAATTTTAATTTTGGGAGAGGAATCTCTAAGTTTGAAGACAGTTGTCATAAATTGTGCAAGTTCAATGTGGGGAAAAGTTAATATAAAGGTTTAGTAATAAAAATTTGGTAGTGCTTACACTGAAAATAGATAATTCACTCTTCTTTCTCACAATCAAATGACATGAGACTTTATGCCAAAGAGAATTAATTATTAATTCATCAACAGTTTTCTCAAAACACAGGCTAAGATTTTATCTGTGACATGTAAATTCTTTGCCATGTCAGGTCCCTTGTCCTTGGTAAGCAACCAGCTGTTCAGTGTTCAGGAAACTCAGTCTCACACCATCACAGCCTCTGCATGAACACAGATTAATTTTAACAATTAACTTCCATGTTCTTAGAGATAACAGCTAACACTTTTATGTGGACTACTGTTTCTTTGTCTTCTCTAATTTAGAGAGTGTTGTGGGATTCCCCTCTGCATTCTGTGAATATGTTTTATTACCATTTGTTAATAAAGAAGATGCTTTGGCCTATGGCAGGGCAGAATATAGGTAAGCAGTAAAACTAAAGTGAATGCAGGGAGAAAGAAGGTGGAGTCAGGCAGACGCCATGTAGCCACTGAAGGAAAAAGATGCCAGAACATTATCAGTAAGCCACAGCCTTATGGTGATACATAGATTAATAGAAATGGGTTAATTTAAGATATAAGAGTTAGCTAGAAATACACCTAAGCCATTGGTCAAACAGTGTTGTGATTAATATAGTTTCTGTGTGATTATTTGGGTCTGGGCAGCTGAAAAATGAAAGTGCAGTCTACCTGGATGCTCAGTACACATTCTGCATCTCTATGTTTCATACACTGGACCCTTAGTCTCCATTAACTCTTCTCTGCTAAAAATTTAGTCTTTTATAGACACAGATGCTACCTACATACTAATTTCCTTACAAATCAACTGTATTGCTTTCAGGCCTTTTATTCTATAACCATTGTTTGTTTCTAAACACAAAGAACACACTTATGTGCAATATGTATCTCTGCTGATGCTTTTCTTCTGAAGGACTCACCAGTAGCTCCAATGAAAACCAGAAAGATGAAGGTCTTCATGGTTGCTCACTAGTTCTGCTCTGGGCAATAGAATAAAGGCTTTTTTTCCCCCCACAGCTATTTATACCTTCAGATTTGTCATTGACCCTCAGGGCCATAGATGCCAGAAAATAGATTTCACTGTAAAGTGGAAAAAAAAGATATATTTCAGTTTGTGAATGATGAAAGGTAATGCAGGGCCACTTGTAAGCATCCCCAAATTTCTAGAAGGCCATGGGATTGGAAGTTGCAGACCTGGTGGGAACTGGTCATTGCAAAAGGAAATAAGTTCTACTAAGTTCACAGTAGAAAGATGCATGTTTCTGGATTCCCAGATCAAAATATAAGATTTTTGTTGTGAGCTTTTTGCCCAAAGGACCATATTAAACCCTTGGTATGTAGCTGGTAGTTGTTTCACAATTATGTGCTTTGTTAGTTTTCTAGGCACAAAGCAAACAATTAAATGCTGATTCATTCTTTATAAGACGACTTAGGATAGTTCTGATCCTTTATGTTTATGCTGATTTTTCACAATTGGGGCATTGCATTTGAGATCACCCTGGACTAGACAGCAAGTTCAATGCCAGTCTATGCACTTGTCCTGTGTTTGGTTCCTGAGTGCTGGGATTACAGCTGTGTGCCACCATGGGGGGTGTGACATCACTTATGACAACACCCCCACCCCTTTGTCTGAACAGTTTTCTCTGAAGAAATCACTGATAAAACATCCTGTGATTTGTTTTAATTGTCCCTTGTCACTGGATGGCAAAAAGCATAGGTCAGCCTTGGTCCAAATTTTGAAGAAACTTTTTCCACTTTACAAAACAGTACCATTGCTTCTCCATGCAGTGTTGAGGATAATAATTATGATAAAAATATTATGTCAAGACTATCAAGTTGTTCTTATTATCCCTTCATAAATGCATTTAAATCTTTGCTTCAGCTTAAAAATGACATAATTTGTCAATAAAAGGACTTTAAAACATAAACCTCAATTTCATTTTGCATTTTAAGAGATTGGAAGGAGTTCTATTTGTTTACAGTTGTACTCCTCAGTGACCAACCCTCTTTGTTTTTAGAGTAGTACTGCCTAGAGTACACAGTACCTGGCCATTTCTTATTATTCTGAAGCAGATCAAAGCACAAGAATATGAGCAGCATTATTAGTGACTGTGGAGAGGTGCCTCCCCGATATGCAACTGTATTTCCTGTTCCTAGTGCAGTGACAAAGGGTTGCTTAGTCGAGGCACATAGATGTAGACCGGGTTCAAATATTTTAAAAATAGGATTTGCAGACATCAAAATGTCAAAAAAATGTAGTGGTCATTTTGTACTTTGAAGGTCCATAAACAGTGTATATTGTACAAAACAACACACATTGTTCACTTTGCGTGTGTTAAACCCATGTACCCTAAACTCCCTAAATCTTTGCATAATATTTTAATAAATAAAATAAAAAATAATAAAATTGAGACACCAGATGTGCATGTATCTGGTCATAGATATGTTGAAGAATTCTGCATTATTATACTTGTTTGTAAATTTATTATTTAAAAGATTTCACATGAAAAGATGTTTTGATGAATACTGATAATTTCTTGGGTCTGAAAAGATGGCTCAGCACTTAAGAGCACTTGCTGCTCTTGCAGAGAACCCAGGTTTGGTTCCCAGACAATATGAAAGCCTTGTCAAACCTCTGAGGGCATCAAACACACAGATTGTGCACAGGCATACATACAGGCTAATATTTATATGTCTTAAATAAAAATAAAATGTCTTCTAAAGTTAAAATTTATTTCCTAAGTAGTTGCAGACCTGAAAAAAATATCAGGAATCTTGATAAAACAGAAAATCAATAATGTCCTCCTTACAGGGTTTAAGTAGCCCTAAGTGACTTAATAATAAATAACAGCCTGTAAATTAGAAATGTAAAAAATGCATTTCAAAGTTTGTATAACTAGGGCAAACTTGAATGCGTACATTCTCTAATACTGTTGGCTTAATAAAGAAATGTAACTGTGATAGATCAATGTATTTAACGTGGTAGGGCTCTTATTTAAAGAGGTGGCCTTAAAATACCTGCATAGCATGAAGGCCTCAGCAAAAGAGAAGGATAAGACGGGAAGACTATCATCTCCCTAGAAGACTATCTCCCTAGTAGACTTTCTGGCAGAGGAGTGCAGGCAGACTGGTGGAGGAGAGCCTACCTTCCCACACCAGTCAGCGGGACTGGACGGAGATGTGTCAACAATCCGTGGCTGTCATGACGACAGTGTATATTAGGCACTTCCATGACCATTTTATCCTTCCCGGTGCTCCCTGAAACTGCTCCAGAACCCAGTGTTAACTGACGCCATCTTCCCAAATCGCCACCCTACACACTGCTTGCCTGGGAAACCTGCCCTCTGATGACAGAAAATCCCATTAAGGCATTCTTTAGATGATTAGATGTCAGATATACGCTTACCGCGTGAACCCAGCAATCCAGACCGGTTGAAAGGTGTTGGTTATGCTGAGTTTGAGGACCTGGATTTCCTGTTCAGTGCCCCGAGTCTCAGTGAGGAGTCTCTAGGTAACAGGAGAATTCTAGTGGACGTTGCTAAGCAAACGCTTGGTATTGAGAGCCTCGAAATCTCGAAATCCCTAAGATTCAGACCACGGTGGGTATAGCGATTGTCCATGCCTGGGTATAGATCCATGACCAAGGGCATCAGAGGCTACGACAGACGTAGGAATGACATTACTTTCTTTTGTTTTTGTTTTTTTCCTCCTGTGTGACTTCTTTTTGAAATTTGTTTACACACTGACTCCAGGATAGGCAATGGTAGGCATGTGGTAGCAGTAGGGGTGCCCTTGGGATGGGGACTAGAGAGAAAAGGGGGGACCTCTGATGATGGGTGTGACAGACAGGAGATACGTCTGGAGTTCCAGAGATAGTGTTTTGTGGATTATAGGCATAATGACAGTTGTAAATTATATCTGTGTTTACCTTGGGTTTGAAACAATTTATATATCATAAAGCAAACCTCAGGGCATAGACCATTAGGTAAGAATTGCAAAATGGAAATAAAACAACCACTTAGGACTTTTCATGGAGGATTTTATTTTTAAAATTTATTTAATAAACAGTAGAATCAGAAAAGCAAATAAAATAGGTGGATAATGACCTAGGTTTATTTAATGCCTCAGATTTTCAATGAAAAGTTCAGGATTGCTGAGAAGAGATAAATTTAAGAAGTATACACAGAATATATATTCACAAATTAAATCCTCTCCATTTCAGTTATTCAGTAACTTGAAGATATGGAACTACGTTAAGTAATTAATTAGATGATGTGATCTCATAATAGGAAAGCAAAAATGAAATACAAAGAGTTTAAACAAGCCATAAAAGATTAAAACACTATGAAAGAACATGCATATTTATTAGTAGTAGTATTATCATCATTATTTTAGGTATATGTATTTGTGCAGGGATATTTCATTTGTGTTTCAATAGATAAAGCTTGCCTGAATATTAGAGAGTAAAACCACCCCCACTGGTCAGTTTTACAGGCAGAGGTGACACACACCTTTAATCCCAGTAGTCACACTAGTTTGCCATAGAAACCGGGCGATAGTGGTGCACACCTTTAATCCCAGTCCTAGAGAGGAATATAAAATGGGAGGAGMCAGCTCTCAGACACAGTCTCCTTCTGAGATTCCTCAAGGCAGGGTCGCCATTTCAGACATTTCAGACTGAGGTAGAGGTAAGAGCCAGTGGCTGGCTGTTTTGCTTTTCTGACCTTCAGGTTGAANGCACACCTTTAATCCCAGTCCTAGAGAGGAATATAAAATGGGAGGAGACAGCTCTCAGACACAGTCTCCTTCTGAGATTCCTCAAGGCAGGGTCGCCATTTCAGACATTTCAGACTGAGGTAGAGGTAAGAGCCAGTGGCTGGCTGTTTTGCTTTTCTGACCTTCAGGTTGAACCCCGATATCTGTCTCTGGGTATTTATTAATTGTCCTACATATATGTTTTTCCCTGTGTAAAGCTCCATAGGTAAGGGTGCCCATGGTGGTCAGAAGAGTGTATTAAATCTCCCGGGGCTGGAGTTGGGAGTGCTAGGACTTCAATGTTCTTGGCTGTGGAACTCCGCATCTACCTCCATCATTTACTGGATAAAGGTTCTATGATGACAGGGTAGTCACCAATCTTATTGCAGCAGATGGCCATTTTAGGCACCCTCCCACTCTTGCTAGGAGTCTTGGCTGGGGTCATCCTTATGAATTCCTGGGGGTTTCCCTGCCAGCAGGTTTCTCATTAACCCTGAAATGCTTTCCCATTAACAGTTCTCTTTCCTTCTCCCCCTCTCCGTTCTGACCCTAACCAGCCTTCTGCACCCAGTATGCCCAACCCATTCCCTCAAGTTCCCCTTCCCCAAACCCCCTGCCCATTCCCCCAGTTTACCCAGGAGATCTCTTCTATAGAAATTCATGTATCCCTCTCTGAGTCCTCCTTCTTATCCAACCTCTCCAGGGTTGTGGATTTTAGGTTGGTTATATAATTTACTACTAATATCCACTTAAGAGTGAGTACATGCTATGTTTGTCTTTCTAGGTTTGGGTTACCTCACCTGGATTTTTTTTCTAGTTCCATCCATTTGCCTGCAAATTTCATGAGGTCATTGTTATTTTATATCTGAGTTTATATATTTTCGAGATTTGCCCTCTGTCAAATGGAGGGTTGGTGAAGATCTTTTACCAATCTGTAGGCTACCATTTGTTTTATTGGTGGTATACTTTGCCTTATAGAAGCGCCTCAGTTTCAGGAGGTCCCATTTATTAATCATCAGTCTCAGTGCCTGTGCTACTGGTGTTATATTCAGAAAGTAGCCTCCTGGGCCAATGTATTCAAGGCTAGTTTCACTTTCTCTTCTATCATGTTCAGTGTAAATGGATTTATATTGAGGTCTTTGATCTACTGGAACTTGGGTTATGTGTAGGGTGATAGATAATAATTTATTTACATTCTTATTCCTACTGACATCCAGTTATGCCAACACTATTTGTTGAAGATGGTTTCCCTTTTCCTTTGTATAATGTTGACTTTTTTTGACAAAAGTGAGGTCTTCATAGGTGTGTGGATTAATGTCATGGTCATCAATTCTATTCCATTGTTCTGTGCATCTGATTTTATGCCAATACCAAGTTGCTTTTTATTTTTGTTTTTCTATATGAAGTTGAGTATTGTTCTTTTGAAGTCTGTGAAGAACTGTGCTGGAATTTTGATGAGGATGATGTTGAATCTGTAGATTGCTTTTGGTAAGATTACTATTTTTACTATGTTAATCCTACCTATCCATGAGCATGGGAGATCCTTCCATTTTCTGATATCTTCTTCAATTTCTTTCTTCAAAGACTTGAAATTCTTGTCAGACAGGTCTTTCTCTGGTTTGATTAGAGTTACACAAATTGTTTTATATTATTTGTAGCTTTTGTTAAGGGTGTTACTTCTCTGATTTCATTCTCATCCTGTTTATCATTTGTATATAGGAGGGCTACTGATTTTTTTGAGTTGCTCTTGTAACCCACCACATTACTGAAGATTTTTATCAGCTGTAGGAGCACTGTAGTAGAATTTGGGGGGTCATTTATGTATGCTATCATATCATCTGCCAATAGTGGAAGTTTGACTTCTTCCTTTCCAATTTGAATCCCCTTAATCTCCTTTTGTTGTCTTATTGGTCAAGCTAGAACTTTGAGTACTATATTGAATAGATATGGAGAGAGTGGGCAGCCTTTTCTTGTTCCTGATTTCAGTGGAATCACATTGAGTTTCTCTTCGTTCAATCTGATGTTGACTGTTGGCTTCCTGCATATTGCTTTTATTATTATTTATTTTTATGTATGTTACCCATATTTCCGATCTCTCTAAGACCTTCATCATAAAGTGGTTTTGGATTTTATTAAAAAGCTTTTTCAAAGTCTAATGAGATGATCATGTTTTTTTTTTCTTTCAGTTTGTTTGTATGCTGGATTACAATAGCAGATTTTCATATGGTGACCCATCACTGCATGTCTGGGATGAAGCCTACTTGATCATGGTGGATGATTGTTTTTGATGTGTTCTTGGATTCTATTTGTCAATATTTTATCGAGTACTTTTGTTCACCTTTGCCAGACTTCTCACTTTAACATCAAGCTTCAAAAGGTTAAAGCAGAGAAAAAGGTTTTATTTCCACATAGATTGTAGAGACAGAAGGAAGGTCACCAGTGTGTGACACCTGAAGATATAAAGGCACTTAGTTTTCAGAAATGGTTTGATGAATCCAGTTCAGGTAGTTGCAGACTTTGGTGTAGACACCAGGTTTCCCTTTCTGAGCACAGCCATCACCCCAGGAAACAACACCCTGGAGTTTTCCATTGCAGACCACAGGGCCACCAGAATCCATCTGGGCAACAATGATAAGATATTTAAACTTGGTTATGCACTGAGGAAGAATGGGATTCAAAATTTTCTTCTATGATCCTGGGATTATTTTTGCAGGCTACTCATCCTCCACAAAGCACTCACTATCCTTAAAAATCCAGTTTTCAATCTGTTCACTATCCCTGTTTACATTACTTTGTGCATTTTTGTGTCCTCACCTCTTCTGAAATCATTGTATGGGAGGGTGCAGAATGTTGAGGGCTGTAGAGATCTAATATAACACATAAGCTCTGTCTCTTTCATAAGGATTTCATCCCACAATACAAGGCTGCTTGGGTTTACAAAGCATCAGCTCTTTGGCTTTTTACCCATCCTATAATATTCATCATCACACTGCAAAGGCAAAACCAGCATATGTTTTCTCAAAGTCTCTCTTCACCTCCCAGATTGAGAGCCAGGCACAGATTTACTATTTTTTTTAAGATTTATTTATCTATTATGTATACAACATTCTGCCTGCAAGTATGCCTAGATCTCATTACAGATGGTTGTGAGCCACCATATGGTTGCTGGGAATAGAACTCAGGACCTCTGGAAGAGCAGCCAGTGCTCTTAACCACTGAGCCATCTCTCTAGCCCCCAGATTTACTATTTTGTTTCATAGGAGAAATATGGTAGATAAGGGAGGCAGACCCCTGTGATAGAGATAGACAAGAATCTCACCTGGCAAGAATCTTTTCCACCTTCCAGGAAACCAAGACAGAACATGTTGCTAGTGATTCTACGTGGGTAGGCCTTATGACAAACCGAGTCTGACAGGACAGGAGCATCCAGACACTGNCCTCTGGAAGAGCAGCCAGTGCTCTTAACCACTGAGCCATCTCTCTAGCCCCCAGATTTACTATTTTGTTTCATAGGAGAAATATGGTAGATAAGGGAGGCAGACCCCTGTGATAGAGATAGACAAGAATCTCACCTGGCAAGAATCTTTTCCACCTTCCAGGAAACCAAGACAGAACATGTTGCTAGTGATTCTACGTGGGTAGGCCTTATGACAAACCGAGTCTGACAGGACAGGAGCATCCAGACACTGAAGAAGTGAAGAACCCTCAGCTGCAGACTCTAAGGGTGAAATTGAATTATTTATACTGACTCAATATTTATTTCCTATTTTCTATTACTTTTCATGAGAGTGTCTTTCACTTGTTTTCAAAGCTTCTTCTGGTTCTGAGGGCACCAGGAATGAATATGGTGTGCAAATGCCTGTGCCAGTGCATGTGTGTGTATACACATACACATACAAACACACAAAAAACATGCATACATAAAACATAGAAAATAAAAATCTAAAAACAATGTATAATGTAGAAAAGGATTTTTTGGGGTTTGGTTTTCTAAACAGTTTTATTCATCAGTTTAACTCTCTGACTTTAATATCAGTGACCACTGCTCTCAAGTGCAGAGGCTTCAGTCAGCATGGAGTCCAATGGCCTCTGTTCCAGATACTTCCTCTATTTATAGTTTTTAACTCATCAGTTGGTGTGGGAGGTCCTTCTGTCCATGTGTTGCATTTATTGGTTAATGAATAAAGTAACTGTCTTGGCTTGTGATAGGGCAAAAGAACAGATTAATGCAGCGAAAACTAAACAGAATGCTGGGTCAAAGGAGGCGGAGTCAGGGAGAAGCCATCGAGCCACCACCAGAGATAGATGTGCTAAAGCTTTGCTGGTAGGCCATGACCTCGTGGTGATGCACAGATTAATGGTAATAGGTTAAATTAAGATGTAAGAGTTAGCCAATAAGAAAGTAAAGTTAATGGGCCAAGCAGTGATTTAAATAATATAGTTTCTGTGTGATTATTNNAAAGTTAATGGGCCAAGCAGTGATTTAAATAATATAGTTTCTGTGTGATTATTTCTGTGTGTAATCATTATTATGGTCATTAAGGCACTATTCATTTCCAGTTCTCACACTTACTACTTTATATATCACAGAGACACTTGCCTGTCAGAAGGCCCCAGCCAGACACAAGGCATTCCGTATCTGCAGATGGACAGGACTCTGGCAGAGGGATAGTAGATACTTGAGAGTTTA